>CAIGRN010120526.1:0-12124 GCA_903798345.1 Fraxinus anomala | reverse complement strand
TTTTAAAAAAATATATTTTTCTCTTATTTTCAATCACATATTTTTCGATAAAATAATATTACAGATAACTCAAAAAATTTCTTTCATTTTTAATCACACATTCTTCATCAATCTACTATTCTAAAATGCACTGTAAACAAAAATGGGGCTCAAACAATCCTAAGAGTGTACGAAATTCATGACGAGACGTATAGCGACACGAAGCATGGAAAGTGCTTGTAAGTAGGAGTGAGCATGGTTCGAGTTGGGTCGATTTGGTTAAATTGCAAACCAAATTGACCCAATTCTTCATTCAGTTCTTTGCTTAAGTCGATTTGGACTTGGAACCCAAATCAGAGTAAAAAATGTATAGATAGGGGCACCCCAAGAAATGGAAAATTGAAAAGTAACATATTTTCCCTTTAACAAAACTTCAACATCAGGTCGGTGCTGGAGTATTCAATATTTTACGCTGGAACAAGATTTTCATACAACTTGCACACTTGATCAACAAAAGGAGGACGAAAAGGGAGAAAATAAAAGGCAGAATCTATTCAAACACTATCAAATATGAATTTCATCGACAAAATACTGTAATTAGTGTAGATCCAACTCGTCTTCATGTACGTGCGAGATTCTTTTTTCACTACCGATACGATAGGTAGTTTCTATTTCATATATATAAATATAAGACTTTCGTTTGCTTTAAGATAACATAGAATCGTTTTATCTAAAATTTTAGACTATTAAATGGCGGAGAAATTTATTTGTTTATATTTTATTTCGAAGATTAATACATGGATTTTGTAGTTAATAATCAATAAGTTAAATAACATATTTAAAGATCAAAGAATTAATAATTTCAATGTTTGCAAGTCAAATTGACTTAGTGCTATTAGGATTGACAATTGGTCATAATTTTTTATTATTATTCTATCGCAAAGTTTTTTTTAACGACGTGACCAATTTCTCGATGAATTTATCAAGTCATGCGTTCGAGGAAATTAACGATTATTTAGAAGAAAAATGCAACATTTGAAAAGGGAATTCTAATTTTGAATATATTGTTTCCTTAAAAGTCGACAAAAATGATTTCTGAATGTATTTGTGTATTTATAAGCTTTTCCTCTATAAAATAATTGCAAAAATTGACGGTGAAAATAAAAAAAATGTAATAATTTGACCAAGTCCAGTCAATGTTAGCTTGGAAACTCGCCGAAGAAATTGAAACGGAGAAAAATTTGTTTACGATATATATAAATGAGTTAATTTCACCCTGGTCACTGAAGTTTGTACAAGATTTTAAATTAGTTTTTATTACACTTTTCTTACTTTATTAATCAACAAAATTATTTACAGTTTATCACTCAGAGAGTAGAATTGACGTCAAATCCAACTTCACATTCATAAGTGCCAAAATGGATTAAGGATCCGTTTGACATAATTTTTACTCTGTGTAAAAACTTTCAGAAGAAATTACGTTAATTTTTATTTGAAAACTAATATTAATCTCTTATTTGACAATCATTATTTCAAAACCCTTTTTTTCTACATATATTTTTTCAACCATATTCACAATAAAATATTGTGTCCGTAAATTCAAAAAATTTTCTACATTTTAACCACATATTCTTCAAAAAATTATTATACAAAACTCTATTTTACTCAAATAATGATTATCTAACAAGGACTAAAAGAATTTGCTACTTTAACAGTACTTTTAAAGAAAGTCACATGAACCATCTTTCTTTAAAATCTCTCCTAATTAAAAGAAGTTCGTTTATAAAATTAATCAAACGGGTTCAAAAATAATTTTGAATTTCAAGAACTTCTTTTGACTTTTCAAAAGTCCCTAAACGAACCCTAACTCCTAAGCATCATTACTGCCCTTTTCAACTTCATTTTTTTTGGACTGAAAAAGAATCAACGGTAAAAAAATTCAAATTCATTTCTTACCCAGGTAAAAAATCCAACATTCAACTCTTTTATTTGGTACAACAAAATAATAATTCTAAAATTACACAAATAGTCATTTCTTGTAGATCCTAAACATCTAAAATTTCATAATCATTTTCTTCCCTTTCCGTATACAACCTCACTCATCTCAATTCAATTTCTATCTACTAAATAATATAAATTTCCAACTTCCCCAAGCTAATATAATTGATGAGACAAAATTCAAGAAAGGAAAAAGTTAATCGCCTCGCAACCTTATCGACAAAATATTAATACAGCAAGACAATGTAGCTGCAAGGCCGGACAAAATTGGTCACGTACTCTTTGAAGAGAGTGACACTTTTTTCCCTTCTATAGAGAACCTGTCACTGCCTTCGAGCTGCAGGAAAAAATAGAAGTCAGTATTCACTTTTGGAATCTAAAACCTGTAATAGAAAATTTAGCATTTCTCGTGCCAATGAGAATACCTTGTGCTTTAGGAAAGTAAGCACCTCCTTCTTAGAAGTAAAGCAGGAAAAAGTAGAAGGTGAATGCTCGTCAATAAGAGCTTTGAGCTGCTTCATCTTTAAAGACTCCCCAGGCACCTGAAGCGCGAGTAGTCACTCAGCAAAAGAAACAAGGGTGTTAAATTTCAAAATCTCAGAAGTACCTGCTGAAGAAGCCGTCTACATAATTTTTTTAGCTTTGGCTTTAGTTCATCGTCTTTTTCCATCTCTACATTTTCTTCTTGTTTCCTTTTCACTGAAGAACGGGAATCATCAGAACCCTCGTCATCACTGTCATCAAAAGTTGTCTTTTTCCCCTCAAAGAAGCAGCCATGAATTTTCTTTGGACGGTCTTTGATACCAAGCCCTTGTTTTCCAGTGGTGGCTTTGTCCTGAAAATATACTCCTACTATCATTGAGGTTTCATATACAGTACTACTTCATTCAGTAAACAAAAGGTATATTGAAACAAGAGTCACTTTGCAATGATTGAGCATAATTTAAAATATCATGCTTAAAGTAATAAAAATAGAATATCTTCTTTACATGCATTCTGTGTGAGGATAAGTACTAATTTACGAAATCTCAAGCAAGTTGTCAGAATAGATGAAAGAGATGAGATGTTGGAATTATTTTTACGCAACACGAAAAATCACCAAAAGAATAACAGGATACATACTTGTACGAGTTTGTAAAGATTTTCTTGATCCTCCTCGTTGAATGTCATTCTCTGATTAGGATTTTGGCCATTTTCAGAGAGAAGGGACTTCTTTCTCCGAGATTCAGCACCAAGCATACCCCCAGCAATGAACCCATATTTGTGTCCCCACCACTCTAGGGGAACATCTTGATCCTTAACTGCCACAAGGCTCGTGATGTTAAATAATTGTCTTGTGTAAAAGAAATACTGACACAAATGTTAAGAAAAGATTGAGCTAAAGAGGCTTCTAGATTTATATAAGCTATCAACTATCTATGATGACATGCAAATGTATCCAATAAAGGGGGATTAAGTAATAATACAGTGTTCAAAACTCCAGGGCCACAGAGATTAACACACTTGTGTTCTGAACTTTTAACTACATGCATATGGCAAACAAGATATCCATTAACATGATGATAGTGAATATTAAAAAGAACACAAGTCTAACATATAGTTATGTTTATCCAGATAGTAATAATACCATATATTGAACATATGGTGTTCACTAATAAAATGTCAAAGCTCAAAATTCATTATGCCCTTGTTTGACACACATTAAAATTTTCATTCTCATTCTTCTACTCATTTTCAACTACACATTCTTTAATAAAATAATATTTTCCATCACATCAATAACTTTTCCTTCCTTTTAAACACATCCTATATTTGTTTCAAGTTATTCTGCTTCTTTATTTAAATTTTTGTTAAAAAAGTTGTAAGTTCATGATACTCCAAGCTGGATACAAACGCCATATAGTTTACAAACATAATGGTGTTTGAACTCAAGCTCGAATAACACAACCTGTACTTGAGATAAAATTTCTACATGACTTTGACTCTCTGCTCAAGAATCAAGATCTTTCCAATTCAAGCCTGATTTGACAATATCGTGAAAGGCACAAAGTGTTGCAGTCAGGATATAAGAAGCGCAAGGTGCCCATATTAAACAAAAATGAGGTCTCCATGGACTATTTGACATGAACAGACCAATTTGCCAACGCAAGTGATTGGAACTTCAACCTTATCAAATTCAAGTTTAGTTCATAAAGAGCACCAAAATAAAGTTTATTTTGCCACAACAGCTTGAAATAGAGAAATTTACATGCCATTTCGTAGAGATGAAATTTTCTAATCAATCAACATAACCTACCCTAAAGCCAGTATTTAATTAGTTTAATGAGGTGATTGTCATATCGGATTCAAGAAAAGCTAGAAGATAAGCAGTTTCTCTTAATCAGCGTGTTTTTAGAAGCCATAAATCACTAGCCAAATGAGTCTTAAAGGTGTTTAAAACACACGCAAATTTTATCGAATAAAAATAAATAAGAATGTCCCACATTGCAAACTTCAGGATCTACCAATGTGGATCTAGAAGTTACCATCAATATCTAGAACATGGATTTCCACTGACTCTGCTTCCCTTGATACATCCTGATCATGACTTGTATCGGGAGACTTTACCTTCTTTACCTGCAGAGTACAATAGCAAGCTCAACATAACAACAAAGAAAGTCTTTTAAACTCCATGAACTACCAATCATCCCTAGCCACAAATCCATTCCCACCAACGCAGCACTCAATCTTGGAAGCCTGTTAAAATTGGCAGTTGTTGCTGACTGCCATCTGTAGCACTTTTAAAGTGTAGCCACTAAGCATTCAAAATATTGCTGTTCATAAAATTTCACATATAAAAAGAAATATAACTCGTGCTTCAGGAATTTCATCTCCTCACTCACCTTCACTGGCTTTTCAACATTCGCAGCATAAAAATGACATGGATTCCAATTTATCAGAAGACAAAAAAATACTGCAATATGTTATGGCCCGTCCCTAGCCAAATGGGTAAGAAACCAATAACTTGGATATAATGGGAGTATGTCTATTTTGAAAAAAAATTCTAAAAATAACAGAAAAAAGATCAAAGTAATCAAAATAAACTTACAAGAATTCCTTCAAGATCCTGAGAAGAATATGCTTGGACAAGTTTCCCCTTCTCTCTTCTCTTATACCTGGAGATAAAGAAATCAAAGGGGATAAAAATCGTATACCATGTAACCAAAATAGGTACAACTAATTATAGAAAATTAAAAGAAATAGATATAACAAAATGACCTTCCTTGTGGTCGAGTAACCTTGACAGCTATATTGTGATTGTCCTTAGGAGCCTTGTGCTGTTTATCAGATTCCACTTTCTTTGCTTTCAATTTGTCTTTTTTATCAGCTGTTTTGCAGCAATAATCAATAGTCAACACACTATATGATACAGACACCAATTCAGTTTTACTACCATTAAAATGTACCTTTATCATTGTTAATTTCAACCGCTTGCTGCTGAATAATCCAGACAACATAATAAGTTAAATATGAGAATCAGCAATGATGTGGATAATATTTCATCTATCGACAGAAAAATATGTATCTTTACCACTTTCAATTTCTTGAGGATGCTATCAAACTGTGTGGTGTCAAAGGCCCAAGCATTTGGCTTCTCCGTGCCTATACCTAGAATAGGCTCCAAATAAACATATACATAAAAACCTCCTCTAAATATCAGAATCATCGTTCAATTGTGTTTATAATTAAAAAGAGGAGAAAAAATTAGATGCAAAACACATTGCAATTCACATATATTTGAAGTTTGCGAAGCCAGTAAATTTTAAACAAAACCTAAAGTGTCTTGCTTGTTCTCCACCCTTACGTATCCTTTGATCCCTTGCTTTTCTTTCCCAAGCCCTTCTCCTTCTTCCCATCCCTGTCATTTACATTCGAATGACCAAGTTTCATCCACTTGCAAAAAAACACGAAGGCAACATATTCAACCAGAACATATAGATATTACATTGTACTTCTAAATTTTTCAGAAAAGTTGTAGAGCAATAGTAAAAATGTTTGCAACATAAAAGAACATAAAAATCCAGCTTGCTTAAAAAAATGCAAAAAATTAATCCAGATAGAAAATGTTTGCCATGCTCTTCACAGTTACCATGATCAAGTGCAGAAAATGCATTCAATTTCTCAAGGAATTTCAGTAAATCCATGTCACAACATGCATCCCTCAAATTGGAGCCTGGCATTAGAACTAGTAATGATTGTTTTCAAATTTAAATTTACTTTTACCAAATTCAGATCATAAATGCCCAATTCAGCGTCGTCAAGCGCAGCTTATATGCAAATGACTTTAAACTAAACAAACTCAGCTATAAAATCGTAACTATAATTACTATGCAAATAAATGTAAATCAGTATAGGCGAGAAGGGAGTTTTACCATCTGTTTCATGAGGCGGAAGGCGGCGGAATTCCGATCGATTCCGACATAGCGAACAGGAGCTTCAGGTGCCGACATACTTTTGTGATCCAAATCTGAGCGAAGAATACTCTCCCTTTCCCCCTCTACAGTTTAGTCGCATCGACAATTGAATGCTCGGTTTGAGAGAGAGAGAGGGTTTTAGTTTAACAGAAGCGGCAACAAGCAGCTTAAACCTAGACACTGAAACTTGTGGCAGATACACGGACAAGATCTTAGCACCTTTAGATCGGTGGCTGAGAATTACAGTATGTAGAAATCACACATACGTGGTAAGTTGGATAAAATTGTTCTATTGTTCCCTAACGTATTATTCAATTAGCAAATAGGTTGTAAATGTTTTAAAAGAAACAATGTGGTCTTTAACCTGCATTTTGGTCCATACAATTTGTGGCCAATTTATAGCACCTCGAAAATTATGATAACGAGTCTATTGAAATTCGTTAACATGTATGTTGAAGCTAACGTTTGTTGTCTTCTTTTGGCACTGATGGTGTCGTTGTGAGCGAAGATCTAAAATTTTGTAACAGTGTCGTCTTCTTCTTCTAGCAATGATGGTGCAGAGATCTGAAATTTTGTAGTGGTTGCGCGGTGATGGTGCAGATATGTTTTCAGTTGGTGGATGAGGGATGTGGTGCGTGTAGTGGTTGTAAGGTGATGGTTGTTCTAGCAGCGGCGGTTTTGGTGATGTGTGTGGTTGTGGTTGGATCTGGTGCGAGTTGGTGGTGTTGGCGGTGTGGACTGTGTTGGTGTGTAAGGTGGTGGTGACTGTAATTGCGCTGACGTGGTGGTGGATCTGTGGTGGGCATGGTGGTCTGGGAGAAGCGAAGCAAATTTGTGAGAGAAGACAATGGTTGTTCTATGGTTATTTGCAGTGGTTTTATTGGTAGCAGTGGTGGTGGATCTTGGTGTTGGTGGCGATGGGCATGTCGAAGTGGTGGTGGATCGGTGCGGGATGCGTGGTGTTTTTTTGCGTTGTGTTGATTTGTTTGAGATTGTGTTGCGTTGGGAGGTGGTAGTGGTTCTGGAGGCGACGATGGCAATGGTGTTGTTGGAGAAAATGATGAGGTGGTTGTCACAAGTTGGTGGTTGGTGGTAGTCACAGATTATTTGGTCGTTTGTGACCATTAAATTCGTTAATATGTGATCAATAAACAAAATGTGACATAAAAATTATTAATTTGTGATCAATAATTTGATAAACTGTGACCTAAATATAATTTGTGATCAATTAATTTGATATTTTGTGATCATAAAATAAGTTGTATGACTTATAAATTTTGGGATTTGTGATCGATGAATAAATTGTGACTTTTAAATTTTTAATTTGTGACCGATTAACAAACTGTGACCTATAAAATTTTTGAATTGCAACCTTAAAATTTTTAAATTGTGACCAAATTGCATAGATATGTAACATTAATATATATAATTAATTAATTAAATCATAAATAAATTTTAATGAAAATCTGATTTTTGAAATTTAAAACCTAAATTTGAAATTGTGATACTTAAAAACCTAATTTATGTATTGTTTCCATAGAAAAATATTATGAAACTCGGATCAGAATCATAACTCTGACTTTCACCCTCGTTATGAAACTATTTCGGAGCCACAGATTTATTTGTATACAATGGAGGGGGAATGGAAAAAATGAGAGAGGTGCAGATTGGTGATTTGTGTTTGAAGTAATAATAATCATCAAAAGCTGCTAGTGATGATAAAGACGCGGACAATATAAATATAACAAGAAAAATCCAAACATCAATGTCTAACTAAAATACAAATCGAGCAAAAAAATAAAAATAAAAATCCAACATAGTTTCTTCAAGAAACCAAAAAAGAAATTTGAGAAATTTATTAGACACAGATGACATATACAGAAACCTGATATAAAATCTCATAATACCATTTTCATAGATAGTTTTAGAATTTATGTGTCGATATTGGATTCAAATTGTAGCTCGTGTTAAATTACATATAATTTACTCAAGAAATAGGTCATTGTAATCAACTTATCCATAAATTCAGCAGTAAAATATAATTATACGATGATTACCATATTCATTTTCTATATTTCAGTGAAATGGTTACAGCCGGACAAAATTCTCAAATTGAACTGAACTGAATCGAATTGAGCAATTCTTCTTAAGTTAAATACTTGAATGGGTATTTGAATCGATAACCGATAGGTTTGGCTCGATTCTCGATTCTAGACCAAGAACTAAATAACCATAAGAATCGGACCTTCCTAATTTTTTTTAAATTTTTTTATCTTAAATATGCCAAATTATTATTTTTTAAATAAATTTGCTAACTAATTAATTTAGCACAAACTCAAAATATGATTTTTCTAGTTATAATTTTCAGCCAACCCCAACTTAATTAAATTAACCTAAATTTATCCAAATATCTTATTCTACCGTAGTGCCATTTCTATCATGTTGGAGAAATCGAATTGGAAGGTCTATTGTGTCTCTCTTTATTATTGTAAGCTTGGTATCTTCATCTTCCTATAATTTTAACAGTCAAATCTATGAAAAACTCAATAAAGAGAAGTTCAAAATATATTACGGTATTTGATTACGTTATTTTATAAAAGTTAAGATTGAACATATCATAATGAATTAATATATAGCCTTTTGCGAATATTAAAAAAATCGATTATTGTACAAATTCAGGAACCGAATCGAACTGAACCCGAACGTTTCATAATTAAATTTCGATCCGACAACTCCATTTACTAAATTCCTGAAAATTTGAGTTCAGTTCGATTCTCTTTAGAAATGAACCGTACCATATCCAACCCCACAAAATGTTAGTGCATCTATTCATGAGTTATGAAAAACTATTTTAAATTGTGGTAATTTATTGCAAAAAATATGGCATTGCCAACATTTTGTATTACTTCAATATAAATTTACCGTAGCATGCTATTCATCAAAAGTCACCCAAAATCTATTTTTTTGACAAACAGACAATTATGTCCATGTTTGTCTTCTATTATTTTTTTAAAAAAAATTTACATACTTATTTTCAATCACACATTCGCACAATAAAATATTTTATACGTAAATTCAAATTCTTTTTCTACTTTTTAACCACACATTTTCTTAAAAATCGCTATTTAAAACAATATTTTTCTTTAAAAAATGGCCATCAAACAGGGGCTATGTATAGCTTGAGGAAATTTAGTAACATTCTTTTAAGGAAAAAAAAAAAGTGGCATTGAAGATATTGACCTCAATTTTTGTAAGGGTGATATGAACAACATATCACAACTCCCAAGTATGGATTGATCTGTTTTGAAAAACTCAAATGCAAATCTTCGTACATATATGTAATTCTATTATTTAAAAAAATTTCAGAACCTTTGAATAATAAACTCCCAAGTATGGATTTGACTATTTTGAAAAAGACCTACTAAAATCACTTAAAATCAGTCCGCTCATAAGTGCTCAAAATTGATAATTTAAAAAAAATCCATAACTGCCACTTCAAAACTCCAAAGCAAGCTCTTAATGGGAAGATGTAGCTCCTGCTTAGTGAAGATTAAAATCAAAATTTTAGAATGTTTTGATAAAAGTTGATCAAATGTGTGATTGAAAGTTATAGGTCCCATTAAATATGTTAACTTGATGAAAATAAAAATAAAAATTTTTATTTTTATCAAATAGGGACATAATATAGCAAAGTTTGAAATGTTAATGTGAAAATCATTGCACAACCAGTCACTTTGATCGTGCACTCAAAGTGTGGGATTAGAATGAGTCGAAAGTCTTTGGCATTTGATATGGTATCTGAGTCTACAAAATGCAGAAATTTTACCTTGCATAAACATGTGTCATAGATTGTTAGATACGCATTTTCTAATGAAAACGCGACGTTACTATCACGACTCTTAAGTCTTCGGCTTCCACTCAAATCTATACTAAATATAGCATGTTTATAGGGCTTTCTAAATATATAAATTACACCCTATAGCGAAATATGAGGAATTTTTAAAAATTCATCGAAAAGTTGGTGGTTTAGCACAGATTCTATTATAGCTCGATAGCCACTTTGGGTGGCTGTTTTGAGGTTGCTAACATGAAAAATTGACCCCCGACCCCTAAATGAAGTACTTTTTAAACTTGTGAAGTACCCTTAAATGAAAAATGAAGTACCCCTAAATTTCAAGCTATTTTCAATGGTCTATCAAACTTCTGCCTACACAGCTATAAAATCGTTTTGAGGCAGCAATTTTGAAGATTACTTTAGGGGTTTTAACTTTTAACAATGAAAGCTCTGTCATTTGCAAGATTTTTGGACTGTACCACTTTTGTTATAGGGTGTGCAACATAGTCCGCGACAATTTTTTAGACTCCATTTGGGAAGAATTTATAAACGGCTTAATTTATAAATAAATAAATAAGAGTCGTGAATAAGTGATTATACTTGTGGGTTCATTAAAATGTGTGGTTTAAAATGAAATTTGACCATTAATAATTGATTCATTAAATTTACCAAATGGAGTCTTCGATTTTTCACCTAAGGTTCCTTATAAACTTTATATTAAAATGATATAAAACTGCAATTTTGAATACAAGTATACTGGTTTCCGCAAAAATAATTTATCTATTAAATAGCATGACCTGAACTGTCATTAAAAAGTCGAGAGATGGCCTCAGGTCGTTACACCAAGTATAAGAAAGGCCCTAATAAACCCAAAGTGCTCTCGTTATCAGTCATCAACCCTCGAAATAGTTAAATTCTTTGTTAAGCCCATGTTGGTACATTAAAATTTTCATTTTCATTTTCATTTTCATTTTTCTATTCATTTTCAACCACACATTCTTCAATAAAATAATATTTTCCATCACATCAATTATTTTTCTTTCTTTTTCAACCACAAATTCTCCATCAATCTACTATTCCAGAATACATTCTTCCAAGATAATGTAACTCAAACACACACTAAGTAATGACTAAACTTCATTTTTAGCGATGCATTTCAATGAACTCGTAAGTACTAAATCATTGTTTAACGCTTTTAGTGTCGCACATTATGGTTGTTCATGTGAAGTTAGCATGCTTGAAAAAGGATTGTAAAATTGCTATCAAACCATATAACAAAAAAAATCCTCTTTTTTTCCAACATTTTATTTAGAAAGTTAATAAGATTAGCTTAATTACTTTCTTCATTTCCTCTTGAAGCGCCTGAGTTACACTTTCTTTAAAGGGTTTGCATTAACTATGAAGCCTTCCTCGAACCCAATAGTGTTGTTTCTTTCTTTTACATTGGCAAATTTAGGGGCATATGTACTGGCATGCATCACTCATTTGCCCTCACATTTGTTGTTAAATTCTGAAGCGTAATTATTGCCGCTACGCGGAGTATGCAAAATAGGAAGTCGTCATTAAAATTTATTTATGATCATCATAAAAGGAGATAGAGGTTAAAGAGAATAGGTTGTGCTGTTTTTTGTTTGTTAATTTCTTTTTATCATAGTGAATTACTATAGCGACAGAAGAGAGCGTAGTCTCACCTTGAAGTGAACCTCTGTAAATTTTAAATCTTCATGTGTCTCTATTTTCTAATTCTATACAATCCCATAATTCATTTGCAAAGAGAATGGAATTAGAAACTTCACTAGCACCAAACCTGAACTGTTGGAGATTGAGTTTGCTATATTTGGAGATCAATGTAAGTTAT
>CAIGRN010120510.1:0-11301 GCA_903798345.1 Fraxinus anomala | reverse complement strand
TCAAACATATAGTTCTAATATCTTCAATTGATTTGATGCGAGTGCACGATTTGTTGCTAGATTTCTAATTTGATATAAGTGCTCGATTTGTCTTCGAGAGCTTTCTTAATCGTCACCTAGGATGTGAGAGAGTCAATACAGCCATTCAACAAGTTGTATTGATCATCGATAAACGTGAAGCCATTGCCTGAAGATCGAGGGATACTAGAGTTCGAAATGTTGAGAGGAGGAATAGGAGCCTTGTTAAACTGATAACAAAAAAAATCGGAAGATCTCAGTATTGTGCAGGTTGGGTGGTTCCACTACTTATGTTTTTGATCTATTTGTTACAGACTAATTTAATGCACCTGTATTTATGCCTATATTATGTGTTTCTTATAAAAATCTCATTTGTTGAAAACTCTTGTGAAGTAAAAAACTTATGATCTAACTTTAGAAGCTTCATTTCAATTGAGCTACAAGCCATGTGATTTGTTTCGTATGTTGGTGTTCCCTTTTAAATTATGTTGTCAGGAACTTAAGTTGAATGAACAAGCTAAATTTGAAGCACAAGCAAAAGAAATGAAATTAAAGAAAGCCAAAGAAAGAGCAGCTCATCTAGTGCTTAGGAAGGTAAAAGAGAGACTATACAAGTTGGAAGAAATTGTAAAAGAAATTATCGTTTCTTGGAAATGTAATGAATTTTTAGACGCTTCAAAATTTTGGATCTGAATTTTGTATGAATATTGTTACATTTTGGAGTACAATTAATAATGATTATTGGAGTTGTTTGATATTGTCATCTTCTATCTTATTACTGTACAAATAAGAAAAATTTTAAATTAAAAAAAAATTGTAAAATGACATATGGTAACGGTCAAAAAATGTTGCAAAAAATAAAGATATGCAGACAAAAAAAAATTGCAAAAAGTTATTCGCAACGTTACGTTGCAAAAGGGTTATGACGATACTCAAAAAATGTTGCAAAATGTTATTAGCAAAGTTCAAAAAACGTTGCAAAAAGGTTATAGCAACAATAAAAAAATGTTGCAAAAAGGCTATGGAAACACTCAAGAAACGTTGTCGTATCTTTCTTCTTTACGACAACATCGAGGTTTGCAAACATACTCAAAAATGTTGCAAAAGGTTTTCGACAACGTTTTTTGAAAGTTGCAAAACACTAATTTTGTTGTAGTGTATAAAAGATTTGTCTTTCTCATTAATATCTTATAGTTGAGTATCGTTTCTGATGCAGGATCATATAATTTGTTAACGAACAATCGAAGATTAAGAAAAGAAAGGGGTCCAAGAAGAGAATAATTGAGGGCAAGAGAAAATGCCGATTTATCATATAATCAGGTTGTCTATTACATTGAATAAATGCCTCTATTTATAGAGTAAATAAACTAAAAGGAAGTTAAAAAGGGAAAAAAAAAAAAAAAAAACCTTCTAATAAACTATAATTGTATCAAAATATCAAAATTAATCTAATCTAATATAATCTGACTAAATATACTTTAAATCAAACTCTATTTTAAAATCCTAATTAAAATCCGTCTCTATCTTTATTTTTTATCTTGATAGAGTTAAATAGAAGTTTTAATGAGATATCAGTAGACTCATTTTTCTCATAGAATTTTCGAACCGAAAAAAAATCATTTTAATTATTTAACATGGATGATTTCAAGCTTTTAGATTAGTTCTATCATCAAGATCTCGAGTGACTGCATAGAACCACCTATCTTTCCACCCCTTTAATGAACTTGGCATGGTCAGAACTCTAAACCCACCTCGTGTCGACAGGTAGGCGAAACAAGTGTATTGGGGAAGTTGTTTAAGCTCGAATACCATTCTACATAGGTCGAGGTAAGGTGTGATGCCCAAGTAATGACAGGCAACAAAGAAGTAAATGAGCATCCTCCATGCGTTGGGCATTAGCCCAAACTCTCGAGCAGCCGTCATGGCTAGGTGTTACTTAAACCTACATTGCTCGTTGAGGAACCTAAACTTGACATTGCTATGAAACCTAGGTCGGGCGTCTAGAAGGACCGCCATGGGAATGATTGATGTTCTAACGTCCTCGCTACTACTCGAACTACCATAACCCCGATTATCCTCATTGCTTGATATCACTCTCAATAAAAACTAAGAAAATTAAATTAAGGTCTCGAGCCTTACCTTAAAAATTACCCGACGCCCAAAAGATATCGAAGGAATGTGCTTGAGCTCGATCTCGTAGAGAAAATTTACAGCAAGTGAAAAATGAATGGTAAATGGGGTATATAGGCGTAGAAATGGGAGACCTTCACAATCAGGACCGTTGGATTGTGACACTTGTCATGCATCCAAGGAGCCTCAATAACTGCCCTTCCTTGCATTGGCCATTCAACATCTATTATGAGTTATCGAATAGTCCCATGGCCCAAGACACAATACCCGACCTTTTGTGCATTCACCCCTAAAGCCTGAGCTCTAGGATTGGATGCACAGGGGGCACTGATATGGTCATAATCAATTTGTCTCGAGCTTTGAAGTCTCAGGGATCGATATATGCTAATTTGGACCATCTGTCCTTGGGCATGACATAGTCTTCGGGATATCTCGAGGATTGGCATTAGAGCTCCTACGATAATATGGTAATGATGTCCTCAGGGTAAGTTATTGGCCTTGCATGACCCCATGCGTGTTGTGTCCTCGAACATTTTCTTTTCCCAAACTCAAAAGTTTCCTTAGACGTAGACTGATTCTCAACTCAAGACTCCTATGTCTAGAAGGAGTCTATATCGGTGAGTGTCATAGTCGAACTATGACTAGACCTACAATTTCAAACCAATACTCATCTCAAGTAGAATTCCTAAGGATAAGGACACGTAGCAAACCAAGTCCTACTAGGAATGAGATATCTCCTCTATAAATACAAAGCTTCCATCCATTATTCAGTACGTTTTTACATATTTTTAAGAACTTAGACTAACACATAAATTCTCTATCTGACTTAAGCATGGGAGGGGCAACGAAGAAACACCTCGATGCCTTTGTTTCTGGTACCGGAAGATTTTGCTCGTGCTCATTCCCAATCCTCACGCTCGAAAATCAATAGTTACGATTTTGGGTAGCATCATTAGGATTAACAATTTTATTAAGTATTGCTCGTGACAACTTAAACTGGAGGGGGAATTGAGACCATTGGATCATGATGAAATCAATAGTTGTGGGTTACCCAATAAAAGGGAGAAACTCTAGCCTATTCTCAGAATTATCTTACTCATTCTGTCTCTAACATTCGTGACTTATTTGTCTTCTTTTTATCTCTCGCCTTCTTCTTAATGCCTACTGCTGATTGGTTCTTGCTTATTCTTAGTTGAAATTTTGTTCTTTGTGAACGATTCCTTGTCTTTTGGTTCAAATGTTGATCCTCTTTTTGTTGGAAATTTGAAATTGGAGCAAGGTTGAGGGGATTCTAGTTTGTGAAATGTGGGCAAAACTTAGTCCTAATCCATGGGGATTTGTTGATGTCGAATTGACCTTTGTGAATTTTCTTCGATTTGGAATTAAAATTTATAGGTGGAGTTTCGAGACTTTGAGTAAATCTCTTGCAAACATGTATCAGAACCGAGATTGATAATTTAGGATTTGAAAAGTGAAGGAAATCGACGATTCTTGCATAAAATTTTTTAAAATCCAATTTTGTGTAGAAAAGGAGCACCAAGTTTTTGACCAGCAATTCACCTTCTTTCACCTAGAGTGGAAGAACGTGGGTAGCGTCATTGGGTTCGCGATGTCAAGGGGTGCCTTTGATGCTGGCGCATGGGGTCATGTGTGGTAAAAGCTGGTAGCATGTGAGGCATGTGCTGTGCATGATGGAGTGAAAGAACGTGGGTAGCGTCATTGGGTTCGCAATGTCGAGGGGTGCCTTTGATGCTGGCGCATGAGGTCATGTGTGGTCAAAGGTCGTAGCATGTGAAGCATGTGCTGTGCATGATGGCTATTGGATTTTCTCCTTTTGACTGCAGCTGTTATTTTATTTTTTGTAGATTGAGGGATGTTCTTTTTTGTAGACTGAAGAGCCTATTTTTATGTTTTGGCAGATGCTTTATGTACCCTAGGGCAAAAACGTAAGCTAAGGGTTGAAAATAAAATTTGGATTTTTTTTTTTGCTCCATAGAAATCTTCTAACCCTAAACTTTTATCTCTAATAGCACTACTACAAAAATGGCCTTTCGCAACCTGCAAAAAGCAACATTTGTTAATTGAATTTTGGTAAAGGGGTCTATCGTAACATTCTAGTAACTGAATGTTGCCATTGGTTAATATAGTTTAGTTTTGGCAACATTTTTTAAATGAATGTTAGTAATGTCGCTTTTTGCAACATTCATTGACTATTGTGAAAAATTCTACTTTTGTAATGTTTATTGAACGTTGTAAAAATCTGGTTTTATAACAACGTTCAATATGTGTTGCTGAAACTCTTAATATATAGCCTTTTGTAACTTTCATTGACAGTTGCAAAACAATCACACTTTTTGCGACGTTTATTGAACGTTGTTAAAATATGGTTTTATAGCAACGTTCAATAACTGCTGATGAAACTCTTACTATATAATATTTTTCAACGTTCATTGACTGTTGGAAAATTTTGCAACATTCCTTGAAAATCGTGTTCGTTTTGCAGGTAGATTAAAATGCCAAAGAAAGAATCAAGTAATCCTCCACCCCAAGTCCCAGATTATTGGATAAAGAACAGATTCTGTGTCATGACATTTTCAGTTTGAACCCGACGACCAACTTTTGGTGAGTTCACTTTATACTTGCTTCACGCTAGTTCTTGCTAATTATTGCGATAATTGTTGCACTGATTTGTGTAAATTTGCTCGCCTATGTAGCTAATTTCTATCACAAATTCCGTTTGAGGTTTTGATTAATTTTATTTTACCGTTGCATTCTTGAGGTTGGTTTTAGTTGGGCATAAATTTTTCTATGCAGAATAAAGTTTATATCACCAAAAAATCATAAATGGGAAAAAACATTGTTTCTTGTTCTTTTTTATGGGTTTGATTGATTTATAAAAATATTATCTTTTGCTATTGTACCACAAACAAGAAATTCGTTTAAACGTGATAATGGTGAGATGGTGTATAGTGCTTGTGATGGTGGCTATACCACCCTTAATACCCAGCATGAGAGTGGCTGTGAAAGTGTTCGGCATTGAAAATGTTTGTGTGGTGCAGGTGGATATAGGAGTAAATTTTGTATGTTGATTTTACTGAACCATAAACTATTGTTCTCGCTCGTCCTTGACATGGCATAAAATACATTTCCCCACAACCAATAATCTAACTTTAGCCAAATGCCTTTGGAATGCCGAATGTATATTCAGGAAAATTATTTGTGATGATACTGAATCAATTACATGCCTGGAATTTAATTCCCTAAATCAAATATATTGATTTGAGTTCATTTAAGGTTAAAGTAGTTGATTATTGTAGACCTGTTTCCCATAGAATGGTTGAATCGTTCAAAGGTAACTATATGTTAGTTCTCAATCTTTGAACCTATAATCCTCTATATGTTTGTTAGATGCTAACTTTGTTTCTTAATGTTTCATCTTAAAATTAAAGCTAATAGAGAAGATTTAAGATACTTGACTATGAAATTGCTTGTGACAGATGAATTTTGACATTTAGGATATGGTATTGAAGGTTTGATATTTCTATGCAGATCAGAAACATAAGGCTGTTTGATTCACCATTTTTTTCCATGGAAAATGGAAAAGGAATTCCAACTTCCACTTTTTGCATGTTTGATACCCTTTATTTTCTAGGCAATTTGTTTTCTTGTAAAATTTAGATGGAAACTTGTAAATTTAGAGTATGCTAAAGATAGTCTCTTTTTCTTTGCAAACATATTTCTTAAGGGATAGGATTTAGTAGGCGTCCTTCTGTCCTCCCTGCCAAAGTTACCCTACCTCAACACAATGCAGCAAAAAATTTCAAGTTATGTTCAATTTATTGTAATCTACTCAGCTTTTTTCTTCAAAATGATAAGACAATTGTTTGGCTGCACAAATCTCACTCTTAATCTATTTTTGGCCAATCATTCATAATGTCTATGTTGTTGTAACATCCCTTTAATTTGATTATTTGTTACCACATGATTACCTTTATCTCAACTTGTGTTTTATCATTTATTACAGCCAATGATTGGCTCAATGCAAACGTTGTCCATAGTAATTAAGAAGGCTTCAACCAATAAGTTTACTGATTCTGTTGTTCTTCACCTCTTGCAAGGCTAGGTATGAGTTACATAGCTACTATCATTTAAAAAGGCTAATATCAATAGCTTTATCAGTTGCTTAATATTCGTATTTGTTGACAAAATGTTTCCTTTTCCTGGCCATGGCACTAGACCACGTAGTCAGGTCGCTGTTGGAAAAGATGATACAATGCACAAGAACGACTTATCTTGGAATGTTAGAGAGGTTAAAGCCTTATCCATCACAATGTTATGCACAAGAAGCCCTCACGCACTCTCTCTCGCTCATAAACATCTATCAACTGTGGCTGGCTTCCAAATATGCATACTGGTGCTCTATAGTACAAGTGAATGCTCTTAATATCAAATTTAACTCATGGGGAACGTACAAAAGGTTTAAACTCTCTTATTTTCATCTTCAGCCATTATTTTTTTCGTATTTTCTTCTATTAAAGAAGGATACATATGATTATATATGTTAATGTGGTTGAAGATGGAGTTAAATTTTACCTTATGCTATAAAGTTCCTTGATGATTTTCTTTATGTTATTGCCTGTATGACTTGAAGGGAAAACTGAGATCAATCAAACACTATCTTCTTCATGATTAGGTATGAGCTACTCATGAAAGAACTAACTATGAATTGAAACACAGAGCTTATTTATATATTATTAAGGTAGAGGTGGAATTTTGGAGTCTTGTGTGTACAACTGATATGCTACAGAAAACCATTTGGTTTAGGTAAGCCATTGGGTTTACCATCTGGTTGGTTCATTGTTAATTTAACTACTCAAATCATTGAGGTATAAGATATGAAGTATTTTGAATTAATCAGGTGGCTAGGTAGCTTTAAGCACATTGAACCTAAATTTTACAATTGCCTAACTTCTTTAGGAGAGTATGAGGTGCCACTGCCTACTGAAGTCGATTTCGAAACCGTAAGATAAATATCAATGTATTCTTAGTGTCAAAATTAAGAAATGATGAAGGGGAACTTGTCCATTGAACGATTTACGATGTTATCTTAAACCTTAGGAAATGGAGAATAATTATAGCAGAGAAATTAGATTTGAACGGATTTTGTATCTTTGATCATTGAAAGTTGTGTCTCATTTTAGCGTGCAAGAACATATCAGGGTTTGTGGTATTTGTTTTTTTTTTTGGGAAATGTATTGGATTTTTAGGTGCTTCAAAATTTTAGATCAAAATTTTGCATAAATATTATTACATTTTGGAGTTCAATTAATAATGATTATTGGAGTTGTTTGATATTGTCATCTTCTATTTCTGTTTTGTGATTGATTTGTGTAAATTGTTGCATAATATAAAAAAAAAGCAAATTTATTTTTTTAAAAAAAATGTAAAATAACATACGGCAACAGTCAAAAAATGTTGCAAAAAATAAGGATATTAGCATTAACAAGAGGCAAAAAACGTTGCAAAAGAGTTATTAGCAATACTAAAAAAAAAACATTGCAAAAAAGTTATTAGCAACACTCAGAAAACATTGCAAAAAGTTAATTAGCAACGTTCAAAAAACGTTGCAGCATCGTTTTAATCTACGACAACATCAAATTTTTCAGCATACGTCTGAACGCTGCAAAAGGTCTTTGGCAATTTTCTGAATGTTGCAAAAGACTATTTTTGTTGAAGTGTCAATTATAGCTATCTTGCCAATAGCAAATTTCTTTAATTGATCGCTACCTTTTCGGTAGCAGATTGTGCTTTTGTTGGGGTTACTATTTGTTAATAGCTATCTTTTCCATAGTGAAATGTTTTGCTGAGTTTTGTTGTGTAGATTTTCATTTTTTGTGATTAATATTCTTGTTTAGATTAGTGTAGGAATTTGTTGAGTCAATAACTGTTTAATAATTTTCTTGGTAAAACTTGTGCAATTTCTAGGTTATTGTATGAACTAATATTCCTCTCGAGTTGCCATGCTTAATTATTCTTTTGAAATGACAACTTATTAGCACATCTCCCAGACTTCACCTGCTCTACATTAGTCCTTGACACGAGAACTTGATTTTCACGAAATGTAGGAGTATAGTATATTGTTTACTCTTGTGACCTATAAATTAAGAAATAACGATTTCTTGGTATACTGATTTCTTTGTTTCTAGTTGTGTCATTGTGCTTCAATTTGAGAAGTTATTGGAGAAATCTATTTGAGTTGAATATGTACTTGTATTAATTTTTGGTTAAGTTCACTCCCAAAATCAGTTTTGATTTGGAATTTTCAATGGGAAGGTTTATTTTTCTCTTTTGTAACAAAAGATAAGAGGGATTTTAGTACAATAAAATGTTTTTAAAGTCATAGATTTTTTTTCTTTAAATGTGGCCGTTGATCAAAAGAAAGAAATGATGAATTAGCATAAACTTTTATTATTTTACACCTTTCTAATAATGTTTTGAGAATAGTTGGTAAACTTGATTCCACACCAGAAATTTGGGAAAAAAACTGGAGATTATTTGTTTGTTAAAATCTACTTCAAATAAACTTTTTTTTTATTTTTTTTATTTTTTATTTTTTTACTTCAAAGATTTTTAAGTTTTAAAATTCATCCCTCCAAAAATTTGTGAATGTGGGTAATCATTTTGCTAAATGCTATACCTGAAACATATAACGACGCTAAAAATGCGATTATGTATGGTAAAGACACTTTAACATAAGAAATTATCATTCATTCCTTAAAAAAGCAAGAAAATATAGTTAAAATCAGAGGTAGGTCATAGTCTAGGTTTGTGGAAATCATGATAGTCAAAACAGTAATGAGTCAAATATTAATGGTGGTAAAAAGAAGGGAAAAAGGTCAAAAAGGCTATGGTTGTGGTCAAATTGAATACTTTATCAAGGATTATTAAAAAGAGAAGAATAAACAGAAATAGAAATGAGAGTTGAGAGTAATGTAAACCCAAGCTTGCACATGTGTGTAGTAAGGGCCTTAAGCTCCTTAGTGATAAGGATGTTTTTGAAAGATTGTGTCTATTATACCTTTCCGTTATAATTGTCTATTTGGTAAGCATCATAAATTATCTTTTTCTTCATGTGTAAAAATGCTGAAGTTCTTGATTATGTGCATTTTGATTTTCAGGTTCTGCCAATAATCTTACATTAGCTGGGAAGAGATATTTTTTATTTGTAATTGATGGTTATATTCTACAAAAGTTAAGAGTTTTTTTTTTTAAAGACTAGTTTCTGCCGGTCATTTTGAAGGTAATGTTAGTGTGTTAAATATATTAAATTATCGTGAATTACATCTTGAATGTTAGATATGGACATTTTAAATTATCCCAGTAAATTTGCAATTGATGTTTATTTGGAGGTGAAAGTTATCTTGTTGATTCAAGTTTAATTTTCAAGAAACGTTGGGTGTTGTTTAATTTAATATTGTGTGTCTGAATGT
The DNA here is from genome assembly GCA_903798345.1 of Fraxinus anomala. Classification (NCBI taxonomy): domain Eukaryota; kingdom Viridiplantae; phylum Streptophyta; class Magnoliopsida; order Lamiales; family Oleaceae; genus Fraxinus; species Fraxinus anomala. The sequence goes on along the minus strand of CAIGRN010120510.1, from coordinate 1,663 downwards.
AACTATCAACTTGACCACTATTTCATGTATTTTGGTAATCTATACAAGCTATAAAAAAAAATGCAGCTCGCGAAATCCTGCGGTAAAAATAAGAAAATAACTTAATTTGACGATTTGGAAGGGAAAATAGTGAATTTTGGCCTAAAAAATGACTCGCACCTGGCAAGCTGGTGGTCACGACGTGCGTACCCAATAGAGATTTCCGAATTGGGGTCATGAGCGCTATTCCGATAACTGCAGCCAAAGTTATGGTCGAAATACTAAAACACGTCTAAATATTGTCAATTTAAGTTATTTTCTTCTTTTTACTGCAAGATTTCGTTCATTCCATAATTATGTCTTTTATTTTGGTATGATTATTGAGTTTTTGCTATTTTTGATAAAAATTCGATAATAATATTTTTATTTCAGCTGCATTTTTCATATCTTTTATAATATCTTTAGTTGTCTATATTACCAAAGTATATAAGATAATGGTCAAGTGCGTAGTGACATTCAGACACACAATATTAAATTAAACAACACCCAACTTGTCTTGAAAATTAAACTTGATTCAACAAAATAAAAGTAACGTCAATAGCATTTGACAAATTTACTTGTATTAAATTACTCAAAGTGAAAGAAAAAAGGTCCAACTTAAATTTGCCCCTTCTACATTTACAATGTATAATAATCATCTATTATATTTAAGAAAAAGGAAAAAAAGAATTCTTGAACAAAATGAAAAGCAATGAAGCAACATCCAATGAGAATTTTTTGTGAAAATATTAACTATCTAACATAATTGAAGCCCTATTGAGAAAGCAATGTTCATCAATAAGCTTGTAACTTGTTGCGGAATTCACTGGTTCGGACGCCATATTTATGATCCCGCTGTAGCAATCATAGCAATTTAACATCATCGAGATATAATGCAAAGTATAAGTGTAACAACACAAGTCAAGTTTCAACATTCTATGAGCAATCTTATAATAAAAGGAATGTTATGTAACAATACAAGTGAGGTTTGAATAAAATTAAGTTATATGCTCATTTTTAAGTCACATAATTTTTTTTTCTTGGCACGTTTTTGGTGTTTGCAAAAAATAAAATGAAACAAACCACTAATTTGCTTGAAAGAGCAAATAAGCAAACATTTTTCTATATCTATGACCTCTTCAGCAAATAAGAAGAAATGAATATGTACCTGCGACCAAATGCCTACTGAAAATATAAGTGTGTGGAATATCTCGTGAGCAAAATTCCTCTTCTCTAGGCCTCTTCATTGACAAAAGACATTCAACAGAGAGTTCTTAAATAAATGAGCACCAACAGAATACAAGAGAAATTACCTTCCAAAACTAGGCAATATCTTGAAGTAAAAAATTGTAGAGTCCATAAGTATGATTATAAGCTCACAGACAAAATGGAAATGGCTGAAACTAAAACGACTTATGGTTAATGGGAAAACTTATACCATACATTAATAACGATTAGAATAAAAATTTATAATAATTAACCTATTATCAAGAGTATAGGCACAAATTTTTCGAAGTTCTCTTAGCTATAATTACTTCCATCATGTTTATAACTTTAGAGTACCATGTTGTCGTAAATCCAAGTAAGTGTGAAAAATATACACAAATATCATAAAGACTAAAATATTCCAAAGCTAAATTAGTTA
>CAIGRN010120505.1:0-10181 GCA_903798345.1 Fraxinus anomala | reverse complement strand
AACAATTATTATTAGCACGTATAAATTAAAAAAGAACGTAATCTCATGAAAACAAAAAAATTATTATCAATTTATCTGATTTATAAATTGTGTTTACAAATTTTTCGGACCATACAATTTGTAGAACCCAAAACTCAATGTTGACTCGGCTTCTCACTTGAGGCTTGAGCATGGCCTTGTTGGTAAAACAATGAAAACGATAGCTTAATTTTATTCGGAATATAAAAATTAAACAACGGGAATTCAGTTGGGTTAATTTGCAGTTAGCTCCCTTAAATTATGAAATTTGTCAATTAAGTTCCCAACTCATAACAAACAATAATTAGATGGGCCCTGAACCAACATTCACTGAACTGCCTTGTCAAGTTGTCAGTCATAGGAACCATCGAACTGTCCGTTGTGTAGGAAGCTCGCGTCACTCTACAAATGTGAGCCCCATGAATAATCTCTTTAGTTGTACTTTCCATAATTTTTCAAGTAATGCTCTTTGTGTAGGGCATTACTTCACAGGGGTCTTACATGCGCCTCACAGAGGGTGGGATCCATCCTACTTTTTTTTATATATATACTTGTGGGGCCCGTCCCTTGTGAGGGGTCTGTAAGGCCCCTGTAAAAGTAATGTCCTAATTTCTCGTTGTCGGTCATGCTGTGCACTCATCTCTATCCATGTGGCACTATACACTGATGCAATTTTAATTAAAGTATACTTTAGGTTGAGAGATGCTATTCATAGTGAAAATTATCGATAGTTGTCTTACATGATATACATATGACAATTTATTTATATGAAGAAGAAGAAACAAAATACCTTTAAAAAAATTACTTCTTTTCTTATCATGGATTCATTTATTTCTTCTTTAATTGATTATTTTAAAGTAATTTAAGAATATTTTTGTGCCCCATTTTTTTGCTAATAACTTTGAAATAGTATGTGGACGTAGAATTTGTAGTTTAAAAGTAAAAAGTTTTGTTAGATTTACGTGTAATATTATTTTATTGAAAAATGTGATTGAAAAGAGGAGAGAAAAAATATATTTTAAAAGTAATGAGAATCAAACAAGGACTAAATTTACTCATTCCTTGTATGACTAAACAAATAAAAAATAATAAAAAAAAGTAAACAACATTGAAGAAGGTTTAGACCTTCGCATCAATTCGTAATTTACTGTCAATACTTTAGGTGTTATGGCTATTACTGTTCTTATAGGGGTATAGAGATTGATTAGGAATTTGGCGTTTATCTTTAAATATTTAAAATTTCAGTTGCTAGCTTTGAATTTTCTTAAGATAAAAACCTTGATTTTCCCAAGAAAAAGAGGAAAAAAAGAAAAAAAGAAAAAATTCCACTATTCAACTCAGGGATTTCCCGCCAAGCTTCAATAATGCAGACAGGAAGAAACTTGTAGCATTGTCGCTGTAGAGAAAAAACATGTTTCTCACAATTAACAATTCTTTTTAAACCAATTTGGTTGGATGGTCAAATGGCAACCCCAGATTGCTCTCATTCATCAAGGATTATGCTTCTTCGAGTAGATGATAAACCGTTGGATATGACTAACGGTTGAGATTTAATCACACTATTATGACTCTTGGTTTGGCCGTGGTTCTCGATGATTCTTTTCATTCTGGCTTTTCGTTTTGGAGTGACTATTTCTCTTCAAGTTCTTCCAATCTTTTTCTTGTTTTCGATCTGTAATTTCTTAGAGGTTCTAGCCAAAATTATTGAGAAATCCTATGTGATTCGTGGTGCTACAATGTATCAAGTCTATAATAGTGGCTGATTTTTGAATTTGTAGAAGTTTGTTAAGTTCTGAGATATTTTTTTGTTAAAGTTTAAGATTTAAGAGGTCTTTAAAAGATCGATGATTAAATTTGGGTCTGATTGAGTTTCTCATAATTTGTACTCTCTCATTAGAAGGTTTTTGTTGTGCTTAGTATTTGGGCTAATTCTTGAGCCCCCCATAATAGGCTTTAAGTTGAATTGGGTGAACATTTATTGGTATTCTTTTTTTACTTTCTGTACTATGATTGTGTGTTTATACTTCATCATTTTACATTTACGGGATTAAAAACCCCAACGTTGATCTTTATTGTGGTTGAGAATCTAGAATGGTGTTTAAGCCCATAGTTAAAAAAAATAAAAAAAGTGATAAAAATATAGTCTTTTTTTTTTAATTGAAAACGATTGTTATAAATAATAATTTTTTGGAGAATTTGTGGTTAATAAGTAGGAAAAGTTTTTGAATTTATTTGCAGAATATTTTATTGTGTGAATGTATGATTGAGAATTAATATGTAGAAAAAAATACTTTTGAAATAATGGAAGACAAACATGGACTTTAATTAAAGTTAATAATTATTTTTAATTACTCTTTTTACAAGACTTGTAATTTTTTAACCACATAATTTATCAACTTTTATTGAAATCCACAAAAAAACTGATTTTTATCTACATCAAACATAAACTAAATACTAAAGTTATTTTTGTAAAACTAAACTAGGATATTGAAGAAATAAGTACTGATCGTCAATTACGCATTTGTAATCAGGCGAGATCAATTCGGAGGATAGCTATCATGCCTCGCCCAGGATAAATAAGAGTCGTCCACTCCTCCTAGATGTTGCACTTTTAGCATCAATCACGTCACCTCGCCCAATATTAAGGAACATATAGATGCTACCTTTTGTTGGATGACAATTGTTAGACTACAACCTTAGCGAATAAGGTTTTAATTACAGTTGTAATCGATGGTTGAGATAATTTCAATGTCACCCATTACTTTGAAAACTATACGAAAAGTCAGGAAACGTGCTAGAGCCCTCATCCAACGGTGCAAGAAGGATATGATATACACCACCGCTGTTATAAATAGAGGCACCATATATTTATTTTTGACGAAAGAGAATACACGTTAAATCTTGAACATGTACAACTTTTTTGAGACATTTTCATTAATCAGAAAACACATTCTTTTCATACATAAATGATTTTGAATACATATTTCTAACCCACAAATGAAAAATGTAAGAAGTGTTTGTTTATTGGTTGAGTAGCTGTTTGTTATATCAGAAGTTGGTTCAAGTTGTTGGCAATTAGAGGTTCTAACTACTATTTCAACTAATCCAGAGGATAATTAAATAGTTAATTTCTTTCAACCTTTGACTTTTTCTAATTAAATTATTAGATAGAAAGTAAACCTTTGAGTTTTAATGTTTTTTTTTTTTCCCAACAAATGACAACGTACCTTATTTGTACATGCATATAGTCCTGAAATCTTAAGCACAAGTTCCTATAATACCGTCTGAAAATAAAATTGTGATTAACTACATTTCATTGTCTAAGTCATATATAGTTTTGTATCGAGAGTTTAGGTTAACGAAAGTTTTGGTTTAGTCAAAGTGTTAGTACTCTTCGAGAGTGATGGCCACGAAGTGTGATAGTATTAATGGTTCAAGAAATCTCGAGAAGTCATTGTCTATGGAGTATGTTACTCGTGACATCTACATGCGAGCCCATAAAACAAGGGAACAAGTTCAACATCTTATTAGTACTCTTGCAATAAAGATCCCCCACACTTTCCTATGTGTGCATGTACTTGTGTATTGCATGTAATTGTTAGAATTGGTTGTTAAGATCTGAAATTTTATTTGAAAATGTCAACTTCGTAAAGAAGATTGGTCTAATCCCTTATTCATTGATATATGTTTTTGTATTTAACCAATGTGAGATTTATCCATTTGACATGTTTCTGAAATATAGTTTTCGTGTGCTCATTTGAATTTTAATCTGATCGAATTACTTATGAAAGTTTATTGAGCTCTAATACCATATTAAGATTTAATTTTTCATTTTAAAGGTCAACCCCGTTAAGAGTATGACAAACCGTTATATGTTGGTTTATATTTCAATATCTAATCGATTTGATATTTATTACTCGCACTGATGAATAAGTAAACTTTTGTTAGTAGAGTGAGATTCCAATTAAGCACGAGTCTTGCTCATTGCATTGGTGATATTGCGCTAAAATGATTTGCCCAACATCATTCTTGTCACTTGCATGATCGACAGTTAATCTTGAGGCCCATTTAATGATACACACAACACAAATTAATCTATGCAAATCTTGCACTATTGTGGTTGTGACAGCTTCGAAACTCTCTGTCCTAATTTGCGACTGCATAACCTAAATTAAAAACCGTCTAACAAATGGAACATACGAGCTTTGAAACTCTAAACAATTCGACCAAAGGCGGTTGTCTTCTCATCAATTTAAGATTCTTTTGACAAGACTTTTGAAAAATAAAAAATTGATTCTAAGATTAAGAAATTGTTTTTTTGAATATGTTTGAATAATTTTTTTTATGACTAGACGGACTTTTAAAAGAAGTTAACGTCAAATTTAACTTTCATTCATTTACCCACTTCAATAACTGGAGCTTGTGACGAATAGACTAGCTAGACAATCTGCTTTCAATTTAATCTCCGTTTGGCTCCTATTAAATTATAATTTATGGGTGTGTTTGAGTCACATTATTTTGAAAGAATGTATTTCGGAATAGTAGATTGATGGAGAATGTGTGGTTGAAAAACAAGGAAAAATTATTGATGTGATGAAAAATATTATTTTATTGAAAAATATGTGGTTGAAGATGAGTAGAAGAATGAAAATAAAAATTTTAATGTGGCTTAAACATGAGATATGTCTCTTTTTTTTATCAATCATATTCTTTAATAAAATAATATTACACGTAAATTTATAAATTTTTTAATTACACATTTTTCAAAAAAATATTATTCCTTTTATTATAATGTGTAATAATGAGAGCCATACGGGCGTCTCATTAATTTTAACATATAAAATAATTAACTAAAACAGAAAAAAATTAAAATAATAAAAAATAAAAGTTAAGGATGCAAGGGAAGTGGGCCCGGAATCCCACTCCCACGAGGAATCATTAAATCCAACTCTGGACAATTTTGAAATCCGAAAAACGACAAGAGAGAAGAAAAAGGCGTCACAACACCAGTAGCGCACTGAGCCAACAGACCGACTATTTATAATTAATTGTACACTAGATATCAGAAGTCTTCCCACCAAAAGCCATCGCCACTCCTTTTCTCTCGATCACCAGAATCTTAAGAACAAAATCAAAATTCCGTTTAAATTGTAGAATTAATCTTGAAGCAACAAAAATGAAGGCCAACGAGTTGGATCTTTACCACGATTCAATTATTTGAAGCTGTGAGTAAATGCTGTCATTATTTCTTTTTCAGCGGTTGAATTATTATATTTTTCCTTGAGAAAATGTATTAGACAGTCATTTTTTCTTCTAATTCTTATTGATTCGAGGAATTTTAATTCTGAATAGCTCGTCATAATTATTATATGTAATTTTTTAACCTAATAGTTGAAGCATTTTTAGTACTAAATTTTTGGTAGATATTGCATTATTATTGTAAATTTCTGCCTTTTGTTATATAGAGTATAAACCTAGCAAAGTAGCTGGTTTATTTCTCTTTAGAACCGGATTCTCTATTGTTATCACCAAACATAGTCAATTGCTCTAAAACTTCATTTCCTGGTTTGAATGCCAAGAAATATAAATAAGCAAATTAAAACTCACAAATTACTACTTTTGATATAACTATAGGAGGAATTTCTGTGGAAATTTTTATACCTTAAATTGATGTTCTATTGACATAAGCTTTTATTGTTTGTATTCAATTGTTTTTCTTTGCTTGGAAATTAACATATTATATGGTTATAAATATCAGTGAGAATATAGAGAGAGAAATCAGTTGGTTGACTCTAGAATCCTTCGGTGTTCAGGGGGAGTTCTAGTTTCCTATGTTAGTCACCGTCTTTCTTTTTTTGGTTGCCTTGATCATACAGATGAAATTATATTTCTTTTTTTTACTTCTTATGTAGGTGCATACTGTCTTTTCCTACTTTGGTACTTCTAATCTATTCTACAAAAGCAACTGTTGGTGCTTTGACCTTGACTCAGTTTGTAGCTTCGATCCTGATCTGATCAACTGCGCAATACTTTCACTTGCAATTCCTCCTCTTTTGGTTGTAAGATAATGGCTAAGCGGTTTTCAGCGTGCTCTTTCATTAATTTGTTTCACCTTTAATAATCTTTTATAGCCAGTGATATCAAATTACCAGTGATAGTTGAGGAAAGATATAAAATGTTGGATTTATTGTTATTAAACCCGAAGGAACCACCAATAAAGCGAAGAGCTGGTCTATGGATCGTACAAGCAGGACGAGGATCATATCGGGGCAGTTAGTGAATGTTTTTGTGACAACTGGTTGCTTATTTTATCTACTGGATATTTGTTTTTATAATAGTTTAATTTATGGGGATTTATTCCCTGAGGTCTTTCCTCCAAAGTCTCTGCTGCAATTCTCCATGGAATTATGCAGTGTTCTGGAAGTGCAAGCATCAAGGCGAAATGTAAGTCAACTCCTAGCCCATTCTATTGGCGCAGTTTATAAATTCCACTCAATTTTACATTCACCTGTATATTACACGTAAAAAGTACGCACACACTTTTTAGTTTCTTAAATTCTGGCATTATGTTAAGATATGCATTGTTTGTGCAGATTCTATTATGTGCTACATCATAAATGTGGATCATAACTTATCACTGTATTGCAATTTCCAGCTGACAAACTTCAATTTTGTCATCTCTTTTTTTATCTTCTCACTCGAACCAAGTGCTCTTATCATAAGTTTCTAATGTTCCAAACTAACAAATGAACTTCACTCTATGATAGATCTTTTGCTTGAATGTGTTCATCATGCATGCCCACAGGGGGATGAAGTATGATAGAAACAGTCTAACAAGATTTGCCAACTTATAAGATCATTATCATACCATGTTAGTTCTTTCACACGTTCTTTTAGCATGTTTTCCTAAATTTTCAATTTTTCCCATGTTGGTACATGCAGGCTGCATCATATCTGTGTCTTGAGTCCATGTTCTCACTTCTTTGATTCCTACCAAGGAGAAAAATTTGGAGGATTATTCTGCAAAATGCTGCATATAGAACAATTTCGAGTTATTCTTGAGACAAAATAATGAACTAAGGTTAATTTAAATTAAGGCGTGGCTTGCTGCTTGATTTCTTTTTATATTTACTAGTGGTCCTCATTAGTATTGGCATGCCATCCTACTACAAGATGTAATTTTCACTTTAAACAATACCTTGTACACTTGTGTTATGGATTATAAACACTAATTCTTGTCATACCGATTAAACCATCAGTTTTAACTAATGTTTCAGGATATTGGTATGGGAAGATGGCTACTGTGACAGTTGGAAGCTGAGAAATCCGATGGAGGGCACTTTAGATGGTTTCGACTTAGAAAACTCAAACAAGATATTATCCTCAGCTCATAAATCTAGTGTACCTGATGAAAATCCAAGTGGATATCCAATTTCTCTTGCAGTTGCTGACATGTCAAATGCATATCATTTATTTGGAAAGGGGTAAGCTTTATACGCCCTAAACTAGGAAGTTCTTTTTCTTCTATTCTATTTTACAATTTTATTCATATTTACAATTACTTTAGTTTGTATGTGTTCAGCCTGGGGTCATTTGATGCTTTTGTGTCTCCACCTAAAACCCTTCCCCAGCCACCGTGTTGGGATGTAGAGTTTTTAATTATTACATCACTAGTCAGTGAATCACTGAACTTTGTGAATCATGGAATGATTATAACAACTTAGTCCAAAACCTTTGATGAGGAACTCCTTTGTACCTGATTGCTTGCATAGGTATTCAGTAAAACCTACTATAATAGAGAACCAGGAAAATAGCAAGTTAAAGTTGTGTTTGTAAGTTTATTTCAGCTGTACCTCTTGACATATAAATCATATATTGTATCAACTAATTGAGTTTTAAAATGAAGCAGAACTGTCGGCGAGGCGGCATGTACTGGGAATCCTCGCTGGATTTATTCCGATAGCATGGCGACTGATGTATTTTGTTCTGGTTTAGTTGCTGAGGTGAGTCTCTGGATCAAAATCTGTGATTCAGCTTTACTTTTATGTTGTGCAAATATGAGAAAGAAACCTTACTAAGTTAATTCTGTTGATAGTGTCCGCATGAATTGCTGCCTCAGATTTTGGCTGGCGTAAAGGTAAGACAACCAAATACTCTGCTTAAATTACGGTGTCATTTCATATATTGTTATCTGTGCATGTGACAATTCATTTTATTATATGAACCTTTGTATGATGTTCATGCAGACAATATTGCTTTTGCCAGTGCTTCCCCACGGTGTTCTACAGCTTGGATCAATGGAAATGGTTTGTATTTCTATTCTGATAATATCACCACTGGCACTTCTTTTTCATTTACGTATGTGCCTAATGGGGAAACCTTTCCGTCTGAAACTTTTGCCTTCTCTCTTTTCTTTTGGTTCTCGTGTTGCTTTAGGATTTTCATATTTTCCTTTATCATATGTGCAATTTTTATTTTCTCATTGATAAATCAGGTAGCAGAAGATGCAGCAATAGGTGCTTATCTCAAATCTGAGTTTGAGACCCATAAAAATTTTGAGGCATGTGATGGAGAATCTCCAATTCAGCAGTTCTCGCTTTTGTCTACTCTCATGGAGAATTTAGAGGAGAAAATGATCACCGACGTATATAAAATAAATGAAAATCAGAAGGCCATTATGGATGCTAGTTCAATAGATCACAACTTATCTACTGCAAATCAGATGATGCCAGAGCCAGAGCCAGAGCCAGAGCCAGATTTAAGTGGCATTTCTGTAAAGGATATTCCATATACTCTTGAAAATGTGATAGAGAGCAAACTCAGCAGTCAATCATTAGGCATGATTCATGCAGCTGAACCACAACTCAGTCATCAATCACATGAAGATAACAAATCAGTTATAACAGAGAGTAACATCTTCAATTCCCTTTGTCTGGATGAAAACATCAGATCCTTCCCTTACAGTGACGACTTTGATGTGACGATGTGCGGAGAATATATCAATGATATGACAGATTTTTACACTGAGCAAGGTGTAACTGTACCGACTATTTCTGCCTACGATTGTGATAACAGCATTTGTGAAAGTGGAGGTAACATTTTGAGCTTCCCCAGGGACTGTGAACTGCACAAAGTACTTGGACCAGCAGTTTCAGGGAAGCCCAGTCAATATCCATATGAATTGTCTATCTTGGGTGACAATGTAGCTAGTAACTCGATCCCTGATAGTCATCTCACCCGCAGAACGAGATTTTCAGGGATGGGAACTCATGGATTTCCTGTAAAAGAAGATGATATTGGAAACCTTTTAGAAGATGATGTTCCCAATGCATGTAGTAACACTGATGATAATTCTTCCGATGATGGTTCATCTAACAAATTCAACTGTGCAAGCGCAATGAAGATTTCATCTGGATCTTTGGCTACCTGCAAAATACCTAGTCAATCCAAACAAGTAGCCTTTGTGGAAGAAGATCAAGTTTCTTGGAGCTTTGCAACATCTCTCTTTACGGCCAAGGGAAGGAATACTGTAGATTTTTTGTTGCCTTCAGCATCTTCAATTGAAAGCACCATGAGCGTATTGACGCACAAGCAGCAGCAGCAGCAGAGGAAAGGACTGGGCTCCATGAACCCAGGTAAAGGAGTAAGCTTGTCAAGCACCAAAAAGAGAAAGGTACATGCTGGGGATAATCGGAGGCCTAGACCACGAGATAGACAGTTGATTCAAGATCGGATCAAGGAGCTGCGGGAGCTTGTCCCAAATGGTGCAAAAGTGCGTACTACAGTATATGTGCTTGGTGCCTCAAAATGCACCTTACTTTCATCTCTTCAATTAATTTCTTTTTTTTGGCTTTATTTTCTATTATGAATGCAGTGTAGCATTGATGGACTTCTAGAGAGGACCGTAAATCACATGCTCTTCTTAAGAAGTGTAACTGACCGGGCTGATAAATTGAGGCAGCAAGCTCTGAAAGAGGTAACAATGTCAACCACCTCCGTGTGAAATACCTTAACTTTCAGAAATTATCCTGTTTTATATTTCTTTTCTTTTTATATGAGATCATGTTTTTTATACATTTTCTTTTTACTGTTAACTTTCAGAAATTATCCTGTCTAGATGTCAGGGAGGGGGGGGGGGGGGGGAGAGAGAGAGAGGGAGAGAG
>CAIGRN010120494.1:0-11429 GCA_903798345.1 Fraxinus anomala | reverse complement strand
TAGTTGAACGGAATTAGGAAATCAGAAAATTTTTCCCGATTTGGCCTGGGCGGGCGCCCAGTAGAAAATGGGGCGGCCACCCAGGCATAAAAATTGACTTCTGTTAATGAAGTTGAGGGTCGGGCGGCAGCATAACTGAACAATCTTCAGTATTTTGATCATATCTTCCTCTTTCGATATCTAATTAAGGCGATTCAAGATGCATTGGAAAGAGAACTCAAAGGACTACAACTTTGATTCAGATATTATCTTCCAATTCGATCATTTTTCATGTCAAAAATGGGTCTCAAATCAAGACTAAAAATTCAATGCATAACTTTTCGATTGGAAATTGATGTATGATCCTACTTTGACGATATTTCATCCCCTTGATTTCTTTCTTCATTCAATTGAATTCTAATACTCTCAAATCTTCATCGTTTGGTTCGACGCAACTTTTGAGTATTTGCACTTTAGTCCTCAAACTTTCATTTCTTTTCACTTTGGTTCATTTTCACCTATTTCTTCCAAATTACGTCATCTCTATTAAATTGCCACCTAAATCAAAATATGAATGTAATGAGTACATTTGAGCACNTTTCCACTTATTTCTTCCAAATTACGCTATATCCATAGAATTGCCACCTAAATCAAAATATGAACGTAATGAGTACATTTTGGCACTAATTGATCATACGAGCACATAAAATAAGGAGGAAAAAATATGCATTTTGCATTCCTATCAGCCATTATAATTGAGCAAGGAAGGAGAAGCAAGTTACATACCTTTAATTTCTTTTGCATAGAGATGTGTTCTAAATGAAATTGATGATGAAGCAATTTAGTTAGATATCTTGTGGAGGTTTCTTGATGAGATTGAAGGTGAAGTGAAGCAGTGGTAGAAGTGCCTTGAGTTCATCCCTTGTAGTGGAAATCGGTTTGCTCTGTGAATTTGAAGTGAATGTCGTGTTTGCATTTGAATGAAGAGTTCCGTATATGGTGAATGCCGTCATTTTGAGAAGAAAAGTTTCATGTGTATGTCGTGTGATTTTGGAAGATGAGCATCGTGTTTTTGTGTAATTGAAAACTGATTTTCAAGGCTTTATGCGGCCTTTGTGTTGGGCAGTCAACCAGTTGATTATTGGGCGATCGCCAAACTGGCATGTTGCTCCTTAACTGTGTTGGGTGATCTTTAGTGATGTCAAATGATCCGAGCAGCTCATCGGCTCGGCCGCTCGGCTCGTGAAAACACGAGCTGCTCGGGCTTGTCAAATAACGAATCCGAGCCCGAACCGAGCCAGGCCGCAAGTGTACTTGAGAGCAGAGCAAGGCTCAGCTCGTTGAGCTCGCGAGCGGCTCGTGAAAATTTTTTAAAAAGTTTAAAAAAAACATGAAAAAGTAAAAAATTCAAAAAGCTCGTGGGCTCACGAGCCGATCTCGTTGATTAAAGGGCCGAGCTGACTCGGCTAGGCCCATTGCCAACTGTAGTTCTCTTTAACTATTTCTTTATATATAGTCCTAATGATGTGTGCTAAATTAATTTTAAAAAAATAAAAAAAATCCACGTGTAAGCCTAAATTTGTCCTCAAGTGCCTACGATGAACTTAAAAACTAACTAAAGTGTGATAAAAACCATATAAATGCATAAATTCAACCTATGGCCCTAAAATACTAATTCAATCCCTAAATCTACCTGTAGTGAAGTAGTTAACCAAAATGATTGAGAATGGGAAATGGAAAGAAAACAAAAGAAAAAAAAAAGATAAATCATACCTGAAATTCTTGAATTTCTTCTATTCGATCTTACGTTGTTCTTTTCCTCTTCAAATATGAATTGTTCAACCCTAATTATGTGTTGATAATTGATATTTATATTAGTCTTCAAGGAATCCCAAAAATCTCTAAAAATCGTGTAAATAAAGGCCCAAGATTAGGTTTCCTTGTTGGAGTGAATATAAAAAAGGGGAAAAAAATTCTAGTTCGCGTTTGGCTTGGGCAATTGCCTAGGCATATTATTCAACCTCTATTTCGGTATTACAAGCCCGGGCGATCGTCCAGTTGTATACACTTCTAGATATTGCATTTTAGTCCCTTTCATCCGGTCTCTCATCGATTTTGATCCTCCACTATAAATTACTTCAATTTTGGTCCTTCAACTTCTATTCAATGGCCAATCAATCCTCATTTCTTTTTCAATTGCTTTGAAACGGGTTCAATACTGAAAACAAAACAAAATTAACCCATGTTAAGTAGAAATCAATACTTCAACGATATAAAAGTTTAGTAATATGGCCTAGATAAGTGCACATCTTTTCGGCCACTAACCTTCATCTTCTATAGAACCTATTTGTATGCCATAATTCATTCCATATCACATTCATCTCTTACTTTGTTTCAAAAAAACACTCCAAAAATATTGTATCTTTGCATCAAAAGTCATCAAATAGTAGAGAAATTCCGTTTTTGAGTTCACCAATTCTTGTGATTTGAAGTGCTACCATCATAAGAAGTTCATCGTTGTATCTTGGAAGACTATTATCAATCCACCGTCGGCACGGACAAAGAATTCAACTCTTGCCTCAATCGTATTGCATTTCATTTTTCTGATTGTTTTTTGTTTAAAAAGGTTTGTAATCGTTTTCCGGGTTTTGATCCTTATTTCAACTACGGGTAAAGTTGGTAAGGTTTGTGATAAGATTGTATTTTATTTCTAAACAATAAATAAATTACTTTATCAACTTTGTTACAACAAGATGATCAAGAAGGTTTACGGTTTCAAGTTTCGGTAGTGTTTTTCTATAAAAACAATCCTTCAATGAAAGGGATAAGTCCAAATGAGTCATTGTCATTCGAGAAGGACTTACGATAATACTGATTTATGACTATCCCTTTGATGGAAGGATTATGGAAGGAGACAACAGAAAACTTATGGTTGTTGTCAAGGCGAAGGCGTGTTGTTCGTCAAAGCCAATGCATATATTTTTGGATAATCTGATGCATAATTTATATTCCGTTGATAAAAAATACGAGCATTCAAAAGGATAGAGTAACAACTTATCAAAAATAAGGTACATACATAATAGTGAACAAATCACGACTTACTCAAATGTAGAAAATGCAGAAATGCAAAGGAGATAAATGAAACGAGATATGCAAATGCAAATCTCCTTAACACGGATTTCGCCCCCTGCATAGGTGCTAACATGATCAAATGGACGTTTGTCTCCCAAGATACAACACTCCTTCCAAAATTAGTATAGCACAACATTAATTTTGCGGGATGAACCAACACTTGACCGTACTCTTCTAAAAGGGAAGATATCGAATGATAAATATTGAATGCGAAACTCAAAAATAATATGAAAATTCTTTTGACAGAATTAGAGAGAAAGAATTAGAAATCAATTATTATGAATTGATTTGAATTAAAGACAATGGAATTGGGTGGGTCCTATTTATAGATTTATATGTGTCTTTTAGAATGGTCACATCTTATGGCCAAATTAATTCCAATCATTAGATCGCACAATTTTAAAATTGATGATCTAGATCACACCTTATCAAAAGATCACACCCATTTGAAACAACTCTTTGATATGTACTATTTGTATTTAAAGAGTCCTGCCCAATTGACGTACCTTTAGGGGACTTCCAATTCACATATTTTAATCATTATATTACCCTAAAATTCTAAGAATCTCCCACTTGAATGAAAGAGGTTGACTCAGAATAAGGAAGACAAAAAAGAGTACAACTGAAATTTAATGCATTAGAATTGGTAGCTTTCACTTTAAACATTCCTTAATAAGAATCTATCGGACTCACTTAGTGAACGTAATGTTTCAAACTATTGGCCATTATTCAAAGCTTAGATAATAGATCAAAGAATGAATCCGTTAGGACTTTCAATAAAATAATCAATATGGTTTAATTTGAGAGCAACTGCCAAATAGTATTATATCTACGACGGATGTCGAGACTTACAATTGTATAATACATTCTGTACCATGTGACTTGTAGCTAGCAATATCAATTAAATCATATAACAAGCACAGATTGTCACTAAACAGGAATCATTCCAAAATCTTTGAAGCTATCATGCTTCATTCTAATTTATTGAAAGCTCTAATTTATTTCAATTCTCCAATTATATTGAAAATTCCCACGAAACAACTACACTGTTTATAGTAAAACATATTTACTATTAAATTTTGAATCATTACATCAGATATCCAATTATCAATATCGTGCACATTTTGAATTTAACAAGACATTCACTATTGTACAATTTATCATTTGAAATATTCTCGAATATCTTAATATTTTAATTTGAAGAAAAAAATGTCATACCTTGCAAATCTGGAGTGCATCGAACTTAAATTGAGAATATTATATAAATAACCATCTTACCACTACAATTCTACATAAGACTTAGTTTAACAATATTATATTCATCTAACTATATATAAAGTTGGATTATATGTTTATTTACTGAATAAACAATATTCCACATTTAGTCAACAGATAAATAACTAGGAATGTCCATGTCTTATATAAGACCATACACTTCATATTTAGGACTGTCAATATTAACCATTTTTGGTTTTGGGTCATTATATTTAGTACTGTCTATAAACCAACTTTAATCTGTTATATTATGGTCAACACATATACCCAGATTCAATTCTTGGATTGCACCATATTGATTAGGTTGTGTTACTCATATAAATAATCGTACCTAATCGAACTACGTGACAAACGGAAAGGGCCCACATCCTACATGGCAACTGAACCTGGACGACCCTGTCACTACGTCATTCTACCCATATACCTCATTTGGCTGAACCCTAATTCTGTCGAACCCCGATATGGACGAGCCCTCAAGAAGAGCTGAGCCCCAATGGACGACACGAGATAGATGGAGGTGTATTAGAAAATCTTCCTACTGAATCTCATACCAAGTGGATGATGTGACAATTCAATAGATAGGTAGATCTACCCAATTAAACAAGGAAAGTCTAGTCTTACATGTCAGGGATAGGACTACCAAGCCGTCACAACATTAAATGCGAGATGACCTATGAATGATTGATTGATGGCTGGGGTAAGAGATCCCAGTTGTGTGGATGAGGCCACGTACCTCCTCATCTAACGGCTCTTAATCATCGTCTTCTAATACAAAAGCAGCACTTCGTGTCATTTTCAGGGGATGCCCAAATTTATACTCAAAAAGGAAACGTTGATTCTCCCCAGTTTACTCCTTACTCTGACCCCCCTCCTATCTACGAGATAATGACACTGCAACTTGTCACATACCTCAAATCATTCTCTTCCTCAATTCATCAACATAACTAGCAAGTTGATTTGAAGTACGGTGAGATTTGGATTACGAAGACCAGAATATCTAGTTTTATGTTGGCCAAGTCCCTGGTATATTTTTTGAGGTCAAAAGATTGGTGTCGTCTGTGGAAAACTTTGACACCATAACCACGTACATCCTAGTGGTAAAGGCTATTGGTGAAGAACCTTGAAGAAATGTTTTATTTCTTGAAAAAAGAGCCGTCACGAGAAAACAGCCTAAGAAGCGCGATGAGTTCAAGTCAACAAGGAATACATGGCGGAGATGGGCGGCAATAGGCATTTGAAGAAGAGGTTCTCCGCGCTAACGTGAATATGCGTCGCCCCCATCACCGCCATAGAAGAGGCGGCACGACTGCGCTTGGCGTGAAAAGTTGGAGAGATGGCCATTAACATGAGAAATATGGCCCAGCAAAAGCTGCCATGCAGCAACTACTGATGCAGATGCAAGAACACACTGGATCCCAGATGCCCTAGCATAGAACCTTCCACCATGAGGGTGAAGAAAATGATTCAGCAGCATACCCTCAAATGTACGGGGGGAACAACCCAGTGGAAAGGGAAGTGGAAGTTGATACATCCACCAATTATGATACTAGCCACCCCGGCGACGATGTTCCCATGGGGGAGAGCTTTTTCCCGGAATACCTTCAGGAAAATGAACCTCAAAGATCTACTAGTGTCTTTGGTAGGATTGGACCTACAAGGCCAAGAAATAAGTCTCATCAGCCTCCCCTAGTTCAAAGGGGACAAGAGCAATACCAGTTGTATGAACCCTAGGGAATGCCACCATCGCCTAGAAATAGGCGAGAGATGAGGGACGAAGCAAATGCAAGAAATCAGGTAGGAACGTAACAATTCCCCCGGTATCAGGTAGAAGAAAATGATTCTGAAGGCCCATGTCGGTCATTTGAGTTGGATGACGATGACGAAAGCTTGCCCTTCTCTTAGGAATTGAGAAGCGCCCCAGTCCTGAACTACTTTGTACCTCCAGAGATACCCAAATACGAATGGAGAGGTGATCCTGTAAAGCGGGTCAATAACTATAAGACCCAAATGTCTCTACGGGGAGCCTCGCCAGTGCTAAAGTGCAGAGCTTTTTGTCTCACACTAGCAGGAGCCGCAGAAATCTGGTACAGCCGCATCCGAGCTGACAGCATCAGAAGTTGACTAGATCTCAAGAATGCTTTCCTGAATCAATATCTGTCTAGTAAAAAGGGTTATGTCTAGTAAAGAGGGAAAGGACCCCATCCAAAGGCTACAAGACATGAGGCAGCAGGCGGGAGAAACCTTGAAAAGCCACTTGGCCCAGTTTATTGGCGAGATGACCTATTGCGAGCAAGTTACGGATAGGAAAGCCCTTTTTGCCATAAAGAGAGGTCTCAACATGAACACCCTATTCTGGAGGGATGTGCGTAATAGGAATCCCACTTCTTATGATGCTCTGGTGGAAATGATGAGAAGCAAAATCGTCAATGAGGAACTAATTGATTACCACAATAGAACCTTATTAGGGCTCCCACTACCTCAAAGAAAACGAAGGGGCCCTGTGTCCTATCTGGTATATCAGCAATGGACCCAAGCAGGACACACAATAGCCCCACCTCGGGTCAAGCGTTAGCTACAGCTACACTAAACACAGTACCTTCCTTAGCATATGAGGAAATTGGATCCGAAGCCCAATGGCAACCTAACCTACCCAGAGGAAGAGGTAGAGGAAGAAACAGGGAGCTCCGAGATAGGCAGTACTGCATGTATCATCAGACCAATGGCCATAGTACTGAAAATTGCCTATCCAAGCTGTATCATGGAGAGCCAATTGGCCCCCACAGTGAGGGTAAAAATACCCATCAAACACTAAGAAACACACCTCAGCCCAGGCATGAAAGAGAGCCTAGGTGAAACAAGGCCAGGCGTCACCGTAGGAATGAATCACCTGGACAGGAACACGAGGAAGATATGAATAGGGCAAGGAGGCAGAGGCCCAGGAGAGAGCCTCCAACAAATGTGGATAACGTTCCGATCAGAGAGATTGACACATCATAGGTGGACGTAGGAGGAGATTCCAGAAACGCACTAAGGAACTACGCGAGGAAGGTGAAAGACCCCCATGGAGAGGTACTTGATCAATAACACTGGTCGTGAAACTGGGAACACCTCGTCAATCACCTTTCCCTAGTAGACACTGTAGGAGTCCATTATCTACACTACGATGCACTGGTAGTACGAGCCTTCATAGCCAGAAATGGACTCAGATGCATGTTAGTAGACAATGGGAGTTCGGTCAATATCCTGTTTGGAACCACTTTTGGCAAGATGATGGTGGATCATGAGCTTGCCCCTATGACCGCTTCTATATACGATTTTACTGGAGATAGCATCCTCCCCAAAGGAAGAATCACTCTAGCAGTGAAAATGGGAGAACCCCCATTTAAAGCTCATCACTTCATGGAGTTCTTGGTTGTGGACCATCGATCCACCTACCACGGAGTGTTGGGGCGACCCGCCCTAAAAGAACTCGAGGCTGTGACATCTATACATCATTTTTGGATGAAGTTTCCTACCAAGAAAGGAACTATAACAGTGCAGGGAGATCAGATGGGATCAAGAGAATGTTACCTCAGTTCTCTAAGAAATTCCGAGCCCCGCAACGCAAACATGGTTTTGATAGATGTCGAAATGGTTGACGTACCTAAAGAAGGTACTTTCCTTGAACAAAGGGAAGATGTCAGCATGACCGAGGCCCTTGAAGAAGATGCCACTGAAGTAGATCTAGACCCCAGGGTTACAGAATCGAAGTTACAGGCAACCCCAGCGGAGGAGCTCAAATTTTTCCCTATGAACCCACATGACCATACAAAGGTACTACAAGTAGGAAAGAAGCTCGAATTAGGAGAAAAAACCAGGTTAAAGGACTTCCTGCTTAACCTGGATATATTTGCGTGGAAACACGAGGACATGATGGGCATTGATCCCAAAATCAGCTGTCACGGGCTTAATGTAGATCCAAAGTTCACCCCTCATCGGAAAAGAGGAGAGCCCTAAACCCTGAATGGTATGCTGCGTTGAAAGAAGAAGTGCAAAAACTCATATCCCATGGGTTTATCAGGGAAGCGGCGTACCTAAAATGGATATCGAACCCAATACTGGTGAAGAAGGCCAATGGCAAGTGGAGGGTCTGCATAGACTTCTCCAATCTCAACCAGGCATGTCCAAATGATAGCTTTTCACTCCTAAGGATCGACCAACTGGTCAACTCCACGGCAGGCCACGAACTACTGAGTTTTATGGACACTTATTCGGGGTATAATCAGATCCCCATGCATCTCGTAGATGAAGAGCCTACCTCTTTCATTACTGATCGAGGGTTATATTGTTACAAGGTCATGCCCTTTGGTTTGAAAAATGCTGGTGCGACTTATCAACTCTTAGTCAACAAGATGTTCTCCGATCTTTTAGGCAAGACAATGGAAGTATACGTCGATGATATGTTGGTGAAGAGCCTCAGGTCAGTAGACCATTTACAGTATCTGCGAGCCACCTTCGACATTTTGAAAAGGTATCGCGTGAAACTGAACCCATTGAAGTACGCCTTTGGCATCGTTTCCAGGAAATTCCTGGGCTATATGGTCAACAAACGAGGCATTGAGGCAAACCCCGAGAAAATTAAAGCCCTGTTGAACATGAAGTCCCTCAGCAAGCCAAAGAAGTGCAATGTTTAACGGAACGCCTTACGGTACCGAATCGGTTCATGTCCAAGGCTATCGACAGATGCCTTCTATTTTTAAAGGTCTTGAAAGTAGGAAAAAGGTTCCAGTGGAATGCAGAGTGTGAAGAGGCCTTTGAAGGGCTGAAGAAACACTTGGGCCAACCCTCCCTCCTTTCTAAACCCCAAAAAGGAGAAACATTGCAACTATATATGGCCGTAAGCTTCGCTGTTGTGAGTTCGGTGCTGGTAAGAGATGAGGACAACATTCAAATGCCTATCTATTATGTAAGTAAGGCCCTCCTCCCGGCTGAAGCGCATTATGTTGATATGGAAAAGCTTGCTCTGTCCCTTATGATCATCTCTAGGAAGCTGAGGCCCTACTTCCAGGCCTACAATATATGTGTACTAACAAGCCTTCCGCTCAAACAAGTCCTACAAAAGCCAGACGCATTAGGAAGGCTAATGAAATGGGCTATAGAATTGAGTGAATTTGACATTTCGTATCGATCAAGAACCTCAATGAAGGGGCAAGCATTGGCAGATTTTATAGTAGAGTTCACGGAGGCAACAAGCATCAATATTACAATGGAGCCAGTAGACTCCCCATTATAGAAATTATTTGTTGATCGGTCCGCTAGAGAGGCCAGATCAGGGGCCGATGTACTGTTGGAAAGCCCAAAGGGCCACAGGTTTAATTGTGCAGTAAGGTTTGATTTTAAAACCTCCAATAATACGGCTGAGTACGAGATGCTTCTAGCAGGCCTCAGGCTAGCCAAATAAATGCATGTAAAAATTCTGACAGTCCGAAGCGATTCCCAACTCGTTGTAAGCCAGATTAAAGGCAGTTTTGCGGCCAAAGATAAGGGCATGGCGACGTACCTGAAGAAGGCTATGGAGTTGATTTTTCTGCTTTGATAAGTTCAAATTAATCCAGATCCCAAGGACGGAAAATCTACACGCAGATGCCCTAACGAAATTGGCAAGTAGCAAAGATTCGAAATTACTGAAGTTTGTACCTGTTGAATACCTTCCAGACCCTCAACGGCCAAGGTGGATGAGGTGATGTGGATTGGAGAAACTTCCCAGTGGATGCGACCCATCATAACATATCTCAAGGATCACGCCTTGTCAGAGAACAAAGAAGAGGCCCGCAAACTCAGACGTAAGGCTTCCCACTATGTCTTTAGGAATGAGGTCCTATACAAAAGAGGGTTTTCATCGCCCCTCCTACGATGTACAGGAGAGGATGAGGCAGATTATGTACTAAGGAAAATCCATGAAGGGATATGTGCCAATCACGCGAGAGGCTTAGCACTGGCCCATAAAGTTCTGAGATAGGGATACTATTGGCCCACCTTAAAGAAGGACACGGTACATTTCGTGAAGAAATGTGATAAGTGCCAACGATTCTCCTCCATTCAGAGGCAAGCTTCCTAAGAACTAACCGTGGTAACTAGCTTGTAGCCCTTTGTAAAATGGGGGGTCGACCTAATAGGGCCCATGCCAAAAGAAAAAGGAGGAGCGAATTATGAGATTGTCTTCATCGATTACTTTACCAAATGGGTCGAAGCTGAACCATTAGCTAAAATCACCGAAGCACACACCTCCAAGTTCATATGGAAGAATATTATATGTCGGTTCGGGGATTCCCCACTCAATAGTCATAGATAACTGACGACAGTTCGACAGCAAGAAGCTCCGGGACCTCTGTGACGAACTGAGCATCAAGAAACACTTCTCCTCTCCTCACCATCCTCAAGAGAACGGTCAAGTTGAAGCGGTCAACAAAACCATAAAACATCTCCTGAAAAAGAAATTGAATAACTCGAAAGGAGCATGGGTAGATGAGCTTCCTCACGTACTATGGGCGATACGTACTACCAGCCGAACATCAACAGGTAAGACCCCTTTTTCCATGGCATACGGAATGGAGGCAATGAGCCTAGGCGTTGTCACTTACAATTTAACGAGATTTCTAATGAGGAAATAAGGCGATGCGAGCACGACTTCCTTGAAGAAATGAGAGAAGCCTCACAGGTTAAGTTAGCCATCTACCAAAGAAAAATGACACGATCCTTTAGGA
This sequence comes from Fraxinus anomala, assembly GCA_903798345.1. Lineage (NCBI taxonomy): Eukaryota > Viridiplantae > Streptophyta > Magnoliopsida > Lamiales > Oleaceae > Fraxinus > Fraxinus anomala. Next base: position 300 of record CAIGRN010120494.1, on the reverse strand, counting down.
GAAGCGATCTGATACTCAGAAGGGTGTTTTCATCTTCTAGAGAACTTGGGGTAGGCACATTGGGTCCAAATTGGGAAGGCCCCTACCGCATTTCAGGCGAGGTCAGGCCAGGAACCTTTTCGATTGAAAATCTAGATGGGAATGAACAGCCCCACCCATGGAATGTTGAGCATCTTCGAATGTATTATCGGTAAAAGCCATGTTCTTAGCATATGCCATTTTATATTCAATAAATATTCTCATTTACCTTCAACAGTTAAAATTATGGCGAGCCTATATCTCCATCAACTTATTAACTAT
>CAIGRN010120489.1:0-14775 GCA_903798345.1 Fraxinus anomala | reverse complement strand
AAGAAATCACTTTTGATGAAGTATTATATGGGATGCATAAGGGACGTCCAAGGGGTCCTATATATAGAGGATGAGTGATTTTGAATGAAATGCCGCACCCCAAGCTCAAAAACTCTTACAAAATGTCGCACCATTCAGTATCGCTAGCCTGTCGCCATCTCTTCGCTCGAGCGAAAATAATAGAGACTCTTTCACTAGCTTATCGCTGGCCTGTCGCTAGAGCGACAGTCCAACCATAAACTAGTAACAACCTTAGTCAATTTTTTCAGACAGCTTCCTCTATTTTTCTTCCCAACTTTGGACCACAATTTCTCATTCATCCGAATATTTACATTCATAATTTGACCATTGGATCAAGTCTGAATATTTAGCCGAAATTGACACAAAAGTCATTTTTCCAAGGTTTTGGTTTGACACTTAACCAAATTTTCAATCTTCTAAACCAATTTCCAACATAAATTATAGGATATGTCCCACGCATTTTTCTGCTCGTTTCAATGACCACAGCGACCAATCAGTAGTCGTTGGTATGATCCTTCAACAATAAATATTCATCTAAATATTCAATCTCACTTGTGTTCTTCAAGTTTTGGAAGAAGAACACAAATGCTTGAGCATTTTTCTTCTTCGAACCTTGTTCAATCCTAGAAATCATTTGTTTTGAGTCCGTTTAAGCACTAATATCAATCCTAGAGGGGGGTAAATATCATATAAGAATCGTGATAATGCGTGCAAATCTTATTTCCATCTTTTTGGTATTCTTGCTGCTACTTTTTATGTTATCTTCTTCCATTCTTCCAAGTAATTTGGTTCAACAATCTCAAAAGATACTTATGCTGAACGAGACAACTATGGTGACCATCAAACTCATGAATCAAGACCTCGTTTGGTTGGATAGATTTGATGGAATGAACTTCACTCGGTGGCAAGATAAATTGATGTATCTTCTAGCAGCATTGAAAATCTTCTACATTCTTGATCCAATTTGGCACCACTACCAGAACCAGCATATGAAGATTTGAATGATGTAAGGAGTGAAAGACAAAAATTCCAAGAAAATGAATTAATCTGTAGAGATTACATTCTTAATGCACTTAGAGATATTATACGATTTCTACACCAATACCACTCCGGGGAAAGAGATTTGGGATGCATTGAAAGACAAAAATTCCAAGAAAATGAATTAATCTGTAGAGATTACATTCTTAATGCACTTTCAGATATTATACGATTTCTACACCAATACCACTACGGCGAAAGAGATTTGGGATGCATTGAAAAACAAATACAAAGCCGAGAAGGAATGTATAAAAAATTCCTAATATCAAGGTATTTGGACTTCAAATTTTTTGAGAACATTCCCTACTTTCCCAAATACATGAGTTGCAAGTGATTTTCAATAAATAGAAGACATTCAAAATAGAACTTTAAAAAATCTTTCCAAGTTGGAGCAATCATAGTAAAACTCTCGGGGACTTGGAATGGGATCGGAAAAAGATTCTTCAGTGTTTCGAAGATTATTCTTTGGAACATTCAAAAATATCTTCAGATTAAGGAAGAATCAAGGAAAAGAGATAAGAGTGAAAACTCCTATGAAGGCATTTCAAAAGTCAATGTCGTGGAGAAGACCAAATCATCCAACAAATCAAATAAGAGGAAATCTTCTAACAAGGATTACAAAAGTCCAAGAAGAAATCCAAGGGAGATTTTTTTGTATGTGAAAAATTCGAACATTATGCTAAAGATTGCCGTCATCTAAGCAAAACAATAAAAGGCAAAGTGAACTATATTGATGAAGATAACATTGTAGCTAGAATAAGCAAAATCAATACTATCAATAGCAAAGTTCTTGGTTGGTGGTATGATACTTGTGCAACTATTCATGTATCATATGATAAGTCACTTTTCAAGACTTATTACGAATCAAATGGAGAAAAAGAGATACAAATGGGTAATAAAGACCGCTCCAAAGTGATTGATAAAGAAAATGTAGATATCTTCACTTTTAGAAAATTTGTTACCTTAACCAATGTACATATTTTCACATGAATAGGAACTTAGTTAGTGGAGATCTCTTGGAAAAATCGGACATTAAAAGTATTTATGAGTTCGAAAAACGTGCACCATCCCAAAATGAAAAATTTGTTGGAAAATGCTATTCTTGTAAAGGAATGGTCAAATTATATATTGTTGTCATATGAATAAGAATAAAGTTGATTTTTCTTACTTGAGTGATTTTTTTTTTACATTATGGCATGCTAGCTTAGGTTACATAAATTCTAGTATAATGAAAAGAATGCTAAAATGTGATATGATATTAGTACGAATGAAGCATACAAATGTAAAACTTGTTTAGAACCAAAAATGATAAAGAAGCCTTATCATAGAGTAAATAGGACTTCATAATTATAGAACTTTTCATTCAAATATATGTGAATTAAATGGCATGTTGACTATGGGAGAAAATAGGCATTTTATGACCTTTATATATGATCACTCAAAATATACATATGTTTATTTAATGAAACATAAACATGAAGCGTTTGATTTGTTTAAAACTTATAATGAAGTTAAAAGTCACTTAAACAAGAAAATAAAAACACTTAAAAATGAAAAAGGTGATGAATATTTTTCTATTAATTTTTATTTAATTTGTGAACAAAAAAATATAATACATCAATATTCTGCACCTAAGACATCCAAACAAAATGGTTTGGCTGAAGAAAAAAAATAGAACACCGGTTAAAATGATAATTGTCATATTAACTTATGCTAAGTTGTCATTTAATTTATGGGCTAAAACTTTATTGAGTGCATGTAGAATTTTAAATGGCATTCCTTCAAAATTCACAAAGGTTTTTTCTAATTAATTGTGGAAATGAAGTAAATAAAATTTTGGATACTTCAATGGAGGTGTTTTGCATATTGTAAGAACACGGACCCGAAAAGGACTAAGTTGGGTCGAAGAGGCATTAATATGTCTTTGTTAGATATGTTAGTAATATCAAATCCTATATTATTTAATTTTGAGACCAATGTAATAATTGAATCAAATGGCGTGGAGTTCATTGAGAGTTCACTATCTTCGGATAATGAATTAAGGGAAACTTATATAAAAATTTCTAGTTCTAGTGGAACAAAAGATAAAACATTTCTTAAAGATGTTGATGATTTTAGTGAACATTGAAGAAGTAAAAGAACTCGAAAAGATAAAAAATTAGGATCAGATAAAATAGATTTTCAACTTAGTTCATTTTACTTAGTAAATGAAAATGAGAAGAATGTTGTTAGAATAATACCTTTTATTCTATAAGTGGAACCAGATCCTAAAATCTATAAAGAAGTTATGGCTTCTCATGATAGTATCATCTTTTGAAAAGATGCAATTAAATGTAAAATAGATACAATTATGTTAAACAATTTATGAGACCTTATCAATTTACTACCCGAGTCTAAACCTATTGATTGTAAAAGTGTGTTTAGGAGAAAATATAATGTAGATGGCTCTCTTAATAACTTTAAAACTAGATTAGTAGCTAAAGTTTATCGACAAAAGGAAGGAATTGATTATTTTGATTCATATGCATTGGTAGCTAGAATAACATGGATTAGGATATTATTCGCATTATCATCCACATGTGAATTGTATATTCATCAAATGGATGTTAAAATGACATTTTTAAATGGGGATCTTGATGAAGAAATTTGTATGGAACAATCAAAAGTGTTTGTTCTACCTGAAAATAAATATAAGTTGTGCACTTAGTAAAATCATTAAATAGTTTTAAAAAAGAACCAAAGAAATAACATGAGAAATTTGACTTAAAAATTATTTTTTTTGACTTTATATATAATAATGTAGATAAATATTTATATTCTAAATATGTGACAAATACGTTGCATTTATTTTTTGTATGTCGATGACATGTTGATTTTAAATAATGACATGACGGAACAAAAGAAATAAATAGGTTTCTATTTTCTACATTCAAAATGAAGGATCTTGGACACGTGGATACCATATTGGGTATCAAAGTCTGTAAAACNCGGAACAAAAGAAATAAATAGGTTTCTATTTTCTACATTCAAAATGAAGGATCTTGGACAAGTGGATACCATATTGGTAAGTTACAAAAACAGTGGGGTTATTATTTGAGTCATTCACATTATATAGAGAATATAATAAATAAATTTAAACACTTGAAAATGAAAGAGTATAGTACCTCTCTTGATCCAAACTCTAAACTTACTAAGCATGATAAAAGAGTTATTGTTCAACTAGAGTATGCAAGTGCTATATGTAGTCTTATGTCTGCAGTTCAATGCACAAGATCGGACATAGCATTTGCAATTAGTAAATTTAGTAAGTTTACTAGTAATCCTAGAAATGAACATTGGAAGGCTATTGTGAGAGTTCTTGGTTATTTAAAGAAAACAAAAACCTTAGATCTACAATATTCCAGATTCCCGATTATATTAGAAGGATTTATTGATACTAGTTGATATCTAGCATAGTTGAAAGTAAATCTATTTCTTGGAGGATGTGTAGTTTGCTCTTGGAGGATGTGTAGTTGAAAGTAAATCTATTTCTTGGAGGATGTATAGTTGATATCTAGCATAGTTGGGTATTTGCTCTTGGAGGATGTGTAGTTTCTTAGAAATTTAAAAAACAAACATGCATAACACATTTAACCATGGAATATGAATTCGTGGCATTAACTAACATCGGGAAAGAAGTTGAGTAGTTTAAGGATCTTCTATATGAGATACCTTTGAAACCGAAGAACACATCTTTGATATCCGTTTTACGTGATTGTCAAGCCGCATTAGCAAAAGCATACAATGAAATATAAAATGGAAAATCTAAACATATGAGTTTAAGACACGACCAGTAAGGATAATAATCAAGAGTTGAATAATTCGCTAAATTATGTCAAGTTAATTGAGAATTTAGTGGAGCTTCTAACTAAATCTCTTAATTGATATCTACATCGAGTAGGATAAGGTTGAAACACCTAAACTAAAATATCCATTAGATGGCAACCCTACTGGTCATTACTAAAACATTAATCCACGAGTTCAAAGGGTAACAACAAGTCATTCGATAAGTGAATAGTTTCAACATTATTATATCCGCACAAGAATCTTATCCAAATCCAATATGCCGCTTGTTATTTAAAATAGGGTTAAGTGTTAAGCTCTTAATAAAATTCAGTACTAAGTACAAATATCTCTAAAAGTAACAAAGATACTAGAAGAACTTCACCTATAAGAACTTCACCTAAATAAACTTTAAGGTGGTGACACCTCAATAGAAGTTGGAGTCTCTCTTTTAAAAGTTTAATGAATAGGATAAGTGGAAAGCTATAATAGCACTAAGCGAGTTTGAGGATCTTAAGAGACACATGACATTTGTGTGCGTGTTTTCATTAGTATCATCACAAGGAATATATAGTTCAAAACTATCATGTAACCTGGAATATCAATTATACTTTTTGAAAACTACACTGTGGTTAGATTCAAATCAAAATATATCTAAACCTTATGCACAAATGTTGATAGTTTGTATATGTGATCCATATAATTTTCAACAAGTGGGGTAATGTTATATACTTTGTTCGCAATTTGGAAAATGGGCCTCTATTTGGGTCTGAAAAAATGAATGAATAGTGGATGGGAGGCAAATGCCCATGCGTATGCATGGGCTATATTTCCATGTGTATGCATGGCTCCCAATTTGGAAAACTGAAGCCAAATTCTCTATGGCATACGCATGCATGGCTTATTACCATGTGCGCACAAGAGCTTGAAAACTAGCCACTAGGCTGATTTGAATTTTATTTTTAGTGGCTTTTCATGAAAATTCTTGATTCATGAATGGATGGCACTATTTCTGGAGCTGTGACTTGAAATCTATGAAAAAAGTTATAGATTTTAATTATAAACACATCAAATCATCAATTAAAATCATTATATGGTACCATTTTGATTCAATTCATTTACATATTCAAACTCCCTTGTATTCTTTAAGTTTTGAAAGAAAAAGACGTGTATTTATGTGTTTTTCTTCTTTTTCAAGTCTTGTTCAATTTTACAAATCATTTACCATGAATCCCTTTAAGCACCGACATTAATCCTTGAGGGAGCAAATATCGTTTGAGGACAGCGATAACACGTATAAGTCTTTTTTTATAACTTTTTGGTGTTCTTGCTACTAATTTTTCTGTTCTCTCCTTCCATTATTCCAAGTAATTTTGTTCAATAGTAGGTACATTTAATTTTAATACATCAATATATCATATATTAGTGTACTATAATTAGTCAGCATTACTTTTGCCAACTTATTTCACATCTTTCTAGCAATTATGAATGAACGGTGGATACGAGGCAAACGCCCATGCGTATGCAAGGCTCCCAATTTGGAAAACTGAAACCAAATTCTCTATGGCATGCAGGGGTTGAAAAATAGCCATTTGGCTAGTTTCAATTTAGAATTTGTGTGGCTTTTCACGAATATTCTTGTTTTTTCATGAATGGGTCGCACTATTTCATGAGCTGTTAATTGAAATCTATAAAAAAGTGATAGATTTTAATGATAAACACATCAAATCATCAACTAAAATCATTATATAGTGCCCTTTTGATTCAATTCATTTACATATTCAAATTCCTTTGTGTTCATCAAGTTTTGAAAAAAAAAACACGTGTATTTATGTGTTTTTCTTCTTCAAGGCTTATTCAATCCTATAAATCATTTACCATGAGTCCATTTAAGCACCATTAATCTTAGAGGGGGCAATTATCGTTTGAGGACAATGCTAACGCATACAAGTCTTATTTCCATCTTTTTAGTGTTCTCGCTGCTAATTTTTCTGTTCTCCTATTCTATTCTTCCAAGTAATTTTGTTCAACGGTACGCATATTCGATTTTTATACATCAATATATCATATACCGGTGTACTATAATTGGTCAGCATTCTTTTTAACAACTTATTTCACATCTTTTCACCAATTATGTTTGTATTTTCGCCCTTCTTTAATAAGTTTAGTTGGAGACTCTCTCTTAAAAATTCAACAAATATGATAAGTGCAATGTTATAATAGCGCTAAGCAAGTTTGAGGAACTTGAGAGATAAATGACATTTGTGTATGTTTGCGCGCGCGCGCGTGTGTTTTCACGAGTATTATCACAAGAAATACATGGTTCAAAGTTATCATGTAATCTGAAATTTTGATAATTCTTTGTGGAAATTATACTATGGTTAAATTTAAATCGAAAGATATCTAAACCTTATGCACAAATGTTGATAGTTTGTATACGTGATCTAGAAAATGAATGAATGGTGGATGGGAGGCAAATGTCCATGTCTACGCATTGGCTATATTTCCATGCGTACGCATGGTTTCCAATTTGGAAAACTGGAGCCAAATTCTCTATGGCACGTGTGCGCATGGGGTTGAGAAATAGCCTTTAGCCTGGTTTCAATTTTGATAGTTGGTGGTTTTTCATGAAAATTCTTGATTTTTCAATAGTGGATGGTACTATTTCGTGAGCTGTGAATTTCAATCTATGAAAGGTGATAGATTTTAATTATAAATACATCAAATCATCAATTAAAATCATTATATAGTGCACTTTTGATTCAATTATTTACATATAGAAACTCATTTGTTTTCTTCAAGTTTTGGAAGAAAAACACAACTATTTAAATATTTTTCTTCTTCAAGGCTTGTTCAATCATTCAAACCATTTATTGTGAGTCCCTTTAAGCACCAACAATAATCATAGAAAGGGAAAATATCGTTTGAGAACAGAGTTAACACGTACAAGTCTTATTTCATCTTTTTGGTGTTTTTGCTGCTAATTTTTCTGTTTTCTTCTTCCATTCTTCCAAGTAATTTTGTTCACAAGTACGTACATTCAATTTTTATACATCAATATATCGTAAACTGATGTACTATAATTAGTCGGAATGCTTTTTGCCAACTTATTTCACATCTTTCCAGCAATTATATTTGTCCTTTTGCCCTTCTTTAGTAAGTTTAGTTGGAGTATTTCTCTTAAAAGTTCAACAAAAGTGATAAACGCAAAACCATAATAGCACTAAGCGAGTTTGAGGAAATTGAGAGATACATGGCATTTGTGTGTGTGTTTTCATAGGTATCATCATAAAGAATACATGGCTCAAAACTATCATGCAACCTGGAATTTCAATATTATACTTTGTGGAAATTACATTGTGGTCAGATTAAAATCAAAAGATATCTTTACCCTTTGTACAAATGTTGATAGTTTGTATATGTGATCCATATAATTTTGAACAAATGAGGGAATGTTATATACGTTGTTCAAAATTTGGAAAATGAGCCTCTATTTGGGCCTAAAAAATTAATGAATGGTGGGTAGGAGGCCAATCAATGGCGGATCCAGCACCTGGAGAGGGCGCGCGGCCGCCTGTGCTAGTTCCGTCGAAATTTACAGGCGTGGCCCGATGTCACAGTGAAATTGTAGGGAAGCAAAACAGGGAAGAAGAAGAAGATGGTGTTCTTGGGCTATTTTTTTATATTTTTAGTTGGGCTTTTTTTAAAAAAACCGGCCCATTACGAAATGTAAAGCAACAAAATTTAATAGCCCATTATCCCATAAACCATATCAATTATCAGATTCATACTATTCATTTCACATTTAAAAAAAAAAAAATAAAAAAAAAAAAAAAGAGAGAGATAATAATATGTTTTTTTTTTTTGTCAATAAATTTTAAATAGAATGATCTTAATTTTAGAACTCGAAGTTAAAGTGATATTTTATATATATTGATCACTTGATTGTAGATTTATTATGTGAATTGTGATGATTTATGAAGATTGAGAAATTTGTGAATTCGCGGGTGACTTAAAATGATGGACGAGTAATTTAATTTAATAATTTAAAAATTAATAGTTAATATAGTACCAGAAATTATAAGGTTAGCCCATTTGCATCATTGGTTACTTGAGATAATTGGATTTAACAACCTCATTAGTATCATAAATATTAATAAACAACCGTACTATTACGGCCGTTGACGGTCGACGATCAACGATCGTCCTAGCTGACCTCCACTCCTGAATCCGCCACTAAGGCCAATGCCCATGCGTATGCATGGGCTATATTTCCATGTGTACGCATGTCTCCCAATTTGGAAAACTAAAGCCAAATTCTCTATGGCATGCGTACGCTTGGCTTGTATCTTAACATAGCAAAACAAGATTGAGTTAAAAGGTGAAAACGAATTACATAGAAGAAATGCTAAAATCTGCCCCAGTTTGTTAATCCATGTAAATCATCAAAAATCACCTAGCTTCTCCTACAACACCATTCAATCACAACGTCCGTCAGCTTTCTATAACCCCCTAACGCTACGTGGCACAGGGTTCAAACCCGTATTGTAGGCTTTAATCAACTTCTCACTGCCATTTTAAATAAGTGGGAAGTTATGTTAGATCTTGATCTGTTCGAAATTTCATTCCGATTGAACTGGTTTGTTTATAATATACTCATAGTACTTTATCACATGCTCTGTAATCGTGGCTGTAAAGGTGAAAAAAAATTCTTAGTGACTCGAAAATTATCTTAGTAGCTTATGAATCCACATTCAATACAACACCTTAAACATAAATTACAGGCAATGTACAAGATGAACAAATATGTCAACTTACAATGTTGAAGTCGGTACAAAACAAATATGAACAAATATAAATTAGATGTCATGTATAGAAAATATTTTATGGAAAATAGTAATGATCCATACTCATCTTGTGGGATATCAAATGCAATTTCGACAGCAAGTGGCTTTACGTGTTAAATTCGATTGACGTTGCTCGGTTGATAAGCATTTATCTTCACCATTAGGCATGTCAACACATACGTGAAAGCCTCTACATCGCTGCATACTATACTCTGTTGACATATGGTTGATTTCATCCTTAATGTTTTGATCATAACAAACAAAATTAATATTGTTTCTAACGATTGATTTTGAGTGATAATAGTCAGGGTAAAAATCAATCAAGCATTGCCAAAATTAACACATCATAAATCGGAATCGAAATGAAGATCAAAGTGAAAGTTAAGCATTCAAGTCAAATAATTTGAGACGAGAACTTAAAAGGTCAAAATCAAGACTGTCAAATTAGACTCATGAAGCATGTCAAGATTGAAGTCAAGCATTAAAGTCAAACGTCAAGAAAAATCAAGATCAAGAGTTTAAGAGCCGACGGGAAAGAAATTTCGAAGCAAGATCAAAGACTAGGCTTTCGAGATTATATGCAAAGATATAACACTTTGATCTTTAGAAATGAATGACAATAACTCAAAAATCATTTTGTGTACGAAGAGTTATTTTCATATTACTTGTATAAAATATTTTTGATCAAAAGTAAGATTGATCTTTGAAAGTGATACTTGAACTTAAATCATATCTATTAAAAAAAAGTCAATGGTCAACAGCCAATGATCAACCGAACGTCCGATTGACTATCCGGACGTTCGGATGAAACGGACCGTCCGGACAAACCGTTCGACTTGATAGAAAAACTTCCATCAATCTGGATGTCCGTCCAGATGGATGAATCGGACTTCCGGTTCATCCCAACGGTCAATTTTTTGATCGTTCTGACTGCAACGGCTAGTTGGTCATCCAGATGAGTAATGGATGTCCGGATGATCATCCGTTGGGTATAATTTATTGTGTTTTGATTGCTATAAATACCACTTTACTTTACATTCATTATAACAACTAGAAGAATGTTTTCTTGATAAATGTATTTGAAAAATCTTCTTTGAGCTTATATTTTATATTCATTTCATTTATTTTTTTATAGCAAAAACTTTGATTGTTGAATCAAATTTCTTGAATCATTTATCTCATCAAAATTTTTCATCTCTCTTTTGCTTAATTTACTTATAGCAATTTTAAAACAAAGATATATTTTTGAAGAAGATCTTTACACTTATTTTGCATAAACATTTCTACTTCTTCATATTTAAAACTTTGATTGATTTAATCAAACTTGAAAAATCATCATATTCATCGAAATTTTTCATTTCTCTCTTAGTACTTTTTATCACAAATTATTCATTGAAAGAGAAATTTATTTTTGAAGAAGATTTTTGCACGTATATTGCATAAACTTTTCTTCTTCTTCATATTGAAACTTTGATTGATTGAACTAAACTTGTAAAATCATCATATTCATCAAAATTTCTCATTTCTCATTTAGTACTTAATTTATTACAATCATCCATTAAAAGAGAGATATTTCTTGAGAAGATTTTTGAACCTACATTGTATTTATTTCTTCATCTTCTCATTGAAACACTTTGATTAATTGAATTTAATTTTTAACTATCATATTCATCAAAGTTTTTCATCTAACACTTGAGCTATTATTTATTATTATTTATTTAAGTGTTAGCCTCTCTTAGTACCTAACTTGTTAGTATTATTTATTAAGAGATGTATTCCATTATAAAACCACTTTGATAAAGTGTAGGTCGTGTTGAAATCCTTTAAATATCAACATAGTATAAAGATCGGTGCTTCTTGTTGTAAGTCATCGTGTAAATCATATTAAGGTCACGTAAAAGCTTAATAGTGGGTGGTGTTGATGTCCCATAAAATTCAACATTGTATAAAGATCAGTGCTCTTTGTTTGTAAATTATCGGAAGCATTGTAAAATGTTAGATTACACCGTAAGTCAATCAACATAGTGAAAAGACCTTGCTCGTGTCGGAGAATTTGGTAATGGAGGACGTAGATCATTATTTTGGATCGAACCTCCACAATTATATTGTTTGCATCATATTTCTCTTTTACTTATCGTTTTTATATTTTTGCTTATTATTTGAATTAATTTATTTAGTCTTTACTTGCTTGAAATTAGATTAATTATTCGAAAATATTTTAAAAACCAATTCACTCCCATCTTGATTAGTTATTCTTGGTCGATCATAGTCTCTCTAATAGTCAACCTACATGGGTTGTAAATGTGCAAGCATCTTTCCTTGATGTCAAAGTGATCGAGAATCCAGTTCTCTTTCTTCTCTATTATAATTAGAATGATAAAATTATCAGAGTTAGCCCATCTGATATTGCAATGCATATAATCACCATTGACATACTCTACAGTAATTTGAAGTTGGATATTGCATGTATGTCCTCCATACACGCTTTGTATACAACCCATACCATTGATCCAAAGAAATTATTGGCTGTTGCAACATTGAAGTTTATAAATGCGTTGTACTTGATCATCTTTCTAAAGTAGTAGAAACAAATATTCAGGTGCAATGTTAGAGTATATATCATCGGGATGCAACAAACATAGCATATCAGTAGCTCATGTTGCATCATCGGGATGCAACAAACAACGAGCTTTGTTGACTGGCCTATGATGGTAGTGGTAATAACGTAATCATGACATAACAGGTTTTTAGTGATATCTCATTTATCAATTACAACCTTACTGACCAAATCTCCCACAACATTGATCTGCACATTTTGAAAAATAGATTTTTAATAATTTCAAGTGATTCGATGTAGGTATAAGGTAAAAAATCTGAAATTACAGTAATTTGAATGATTTAATGTGAAGGACCATTGTACCTATATTGAACTCTTTCTTTTTAAGTGACCAAATTTTGTTCACAATATCATCCGCTTACAGAAGATCCTCCTTCATGAATTGTGTGTCGTCCAAATTGTCTGTTATCAATGTATGTTTACTTGAAGTCTTGTTAGAATCAATAAGATGAACAATGTTCAAGGGGTTAGTAGTCTGTTCCTGAATCGTTCATGTTCTAATAACATACTTATTAACATGGACCGTGCTACACGTACAGCCATGGGTCACCGAATTGGTTACGGTGTGTTGATGTGGCGATTTTTTGAAAAGTCAAAATATCACTCATGTGGAAAAAAAAAAAAAAAAAAAAAAAATCAATCAGATATTTTCTTAACCCTACCTATTTTCCCCCGTCATTTGCAATTAATATTTCCCAAACCCCCCTAGGCGACTGAGAAAGAAATGGAACGAAGGGAAAACGCATTCGACGATGCCAGTAACATCGACGCCGGCGTCGACACGATGGTGAACCCCATGTTGTTATCCCCATCATTTGCGGTGGACCCTAAACCCAGTTATTATGGGGATGAAGATGAAACGGACGGAGGCAACTCCGACGGCGGCAAGAGCATGTGTAACTTTTCTTTTTCTTAATCTTCATATGTTGGTGATGTGAGTTCTTTTCCTATATCTACGTATGTCGTTCCCTGTTATTGGATGCAAATTTTGTCTTATGGTGTTTTTCCTTACTCTCACAGTATTTTTCTCGAACTTGTGGCAGAATTGGTGTAGTTTTGACTTTGAAAAGCACTTATTATTAATTTTTTTTTTTCAGAGGATGATTAGTAGGTTATCAAATTATTGTGTGCACAAAATTGCTACTTGGACTATTGTTTGGAGAATATTGGTTGAGAAAAAAATGAGTAGTCTCTATAGTTTTTTACAAATGGCAGAGATTTTACCGGAAAAACACAGAAAATTGGAGGTGATGAAGTTGGAAATCAAGAAGATGAAAGTAGAGAATGAGCATATGGGTTTTGAGTTGATGCAAAAGGAAACTGGTTTTGACAATAGTTAATCGATTAAATTTTGTTCGATCATCACGAACTTTCAATAGCAATTCATATCTCCTGGGATTTCGAGAAGCCTCGGTCAACATTGATGAATAGTGAATTGTGCGAAGCATTTGAATTGATTATTGTTTGTTTTGTCGTAAATGTAGGTTTTTTGGAATTCCTTCTTCCGAAGACGACAATCCAAATGATATGAGCTTACGAGAAGGAACTAATATTATTGTGCCCAGTGTTGGAATGAGGTTTCAAGATGAGAATGAGGTGTTCGAATTTTACAACAACTATGCGTACCAAATCGGTTTTTCGGTGAGGAAAAGAAATTCAAAGAAAGGTGATATATTTTTTGGATGATTATTTTGTTAAGCTATTGTGTTGGCAGTACTTTTTGTAGATTCGCCGAATGTCGAGATCTATTTTGATAAGAATTTGTATGTTTGGCTATTGTATTGGCAGTAATCTGTATTTTTATAAGAATTTGTACATTCTCCTGTAAATGTTTGTCATGGGATGTCTAGGCATTTTATCTACGTTATATTACTTGATACTTTCGAATTAGTAAATAGTTGGTGTTCTATTTCCCTTTAAACTTCGTTTATAGAGTAATATGCTTGATCTTTACTGATCTAATGCAGGCTTCACTCTACAATTTTTACGAGGGGTGGCAAACAAGTTCAAGTTACATATGTATTACTTATGTTGCAATCATCTCTTTCTGTTTGTATTAGCTAGTACCAGGCCCGGTTTTGGGCCGAGTCAAGTGAGGCCCGCGCCTCGGGCCCAAAAGTAGAGGGGGCCTCATTTTTTGGTCCCCCAATTTTATTTTATTTTTTTATTTGAAGTTTGGCCCAATTGGCTAGCCCAACAATTTTTTTTTTCCTTTGAAGTTTGGACCAGCCGGCCAGTCCAAAAAAAATTTTTCTGGCCCAATTTGTTTTTTATGTTTTGATAACCCAAGGAAAACGCAAACCCTTACCATTTCAATTCCCAAACGCCAAACCCTTCGAGTCTTCGACGCCGTCCGCCTGACGCCCGACGCCTGACTCCGGCCTTCTATTAGTCTGTAGCCGGCTTTTTACTGGTAAGTGAAAATCGGCC
>CAIGRN010120482.1:0-33851 GCA_903798345.1 Fraxinus anomala | reverse complement strand
AGATTCATTATTTCTCATAACAACGACACCTTGTGTCATCGGTTCATATGATTTAAAAAAATCTTGATTGGGACTCTTATGAAACGCACAAGCTATATCAAAAATCCACTCTTCGTCAGGCTTGGATTCTACGTCAGAAATTATCAAAAAGATCTCTCTCACTTACAAAGTTCTCTGTGATATCTACTTCACCCGAAGTCTCTGATTGCTGCCCACGATTTGCAGCTGAATCATCCTTACCCTGCAACTTCTCACAATCCCTTTTGATGTGTCCTTTTTTCTTGTAGTAAAAGCATACCCTATTGCTAAAATTTACCCTTCGCCGATCACCATAAATCACAAGAGCTTCTTTATCTCTGGAAACAGCTCCAACCAGATGCTTCATCTTCTCTAAATTCTTGTTACGTAGTATGTACAATTCAATGGTAAATGTGTCACAACTGTACAGAATCGTGTCCCTAAACAATGAAAATGAACCAGGCAGTGAGCACAATAGGATTAAGGCCAAGTCCTCTTCATCATATTTTACCTCTAACGTCTCAAGATCAGGGATGACCTCCTTAAACACAGCCGATGATCTTCCGGTGATCGGCCTTCTGCCATACGATAAGAATAAAGCCTATTTCAGATGTAATTTGCTAGTCATATTTTTGATCATGCATAATTGCTCCAGTTTCAATTATAATGTAGCTGCTGTCTTTTCCTTCAAGACGTCCTAAAGAATGTTGTTAGATAGATGAAGATGTATCTGTGAAAGTGCCTTACGATCCTTCCGTTGCTTCTCCTCTGTTGTCCAAGTTGTGGCATCCTATCAAATCCCAACAAAGCATCATCCAAATCCATTTGCGCCGATACGGATCTCATCTTCACTTGCCACAACGAAAATCTTGTATTGCAATCCAACATCGGAATAACATACTTCATGGTAGCCATCGATAACAAAAAACCCCAAACAATCAAATCCTTGCTCTGCGGAACTGTTGAACCTTATCTCTGATACCACTTGTTAAGAATTCGAGGAGGCGATATAGTGCGATATGAAGTGTAGATCGTACAAACTAATAAACAAGAACAAGATTTTAAAAAAAAAGCAAGAAGATGAAATTGGTATAGGAAACGAATATCTTATTAATAACAACAAATGGAAAGAAAATACAACTTCTGTCTTTTCTGCGTTATCTAATTGAATGGAGAGTCTACTATTTATAGGAGATATGTCAAAACCCTAGAATTAACCTAAAATATGGAAACTAGGCTAAAATCGCGTAAAACCAAAAAAGAAGGAAACAAATCCACGGCTCGTCTCAAGCGACGGCTCGGCGACAGATCGACAACAAACTTCCCGTATCAATTTTGCTTCTCTCGCTCAATCGATAAGCGGGAGTCCGTCCAACACCACCAATCCGCTTTTTTTCTTCTTAGCCCTCCCAATGCTCTATAACGCTAAGTTTTAGTTCTTCTATATAATTTTCTATTAAATCTTTTGTTAGGAATTCGAAGAGGCGATATGGCGCGATATGAAGTATAGATCCAACAAACTAATAAACAAGAACAAGATTTAAAAAAAAAAGCAAGAAGATGAAATTGGTATAGGAAACGAATATCTTATTAATAACAACAAATGGAAAGAAAATACAACTTCTGTCTTTTCTGCGTTATCTAATTGAATGGAGAGTCTACTATTTATAGGAGACATGTCAAAACCCTATAATTAACCTAAAATATGGAAACTAGGTTAAAATCGCGTAAAACCAAAAAAGAAGGAAACAAATCCACGGCTCGTCTCAAGCGACAGCTCGACGACAGATCGACAACAAACTTCCCGTATCAATTTTGCTCCTCTCGCTCAATCGATAAGCGGGAGTCCGTCCAACACCACCAATCCGCTTTTTTTCTTCTTAGACCTCCCAATGCTCTATAACGCTAAGCCCTATACCCAATTTGGACCGAATTTAGGTCACAAAACCCAACATGTAGAGTTCAATTCAGCTTATCTTGATACTATTGAATTGCATATTACATGAATCATTAAAAAGTTTTTTTTAAAATAAGATGTGGCTGAATAAACTATTAGAGAACAAATTAACTTTTTTCAACAAATTTAAAATTCGTTACAATTTCTTTTAGAACACAAAATATTAAAAAAATAAAAAAATATTTTAAACAAGTGGACCACAAAAAAAAGTTGCTTATGTATGACAATATGAGTGAGAATTAATTTCTTTGTTTTCACGAAAAGCGCAATAAAGATTTGCAAGGATTGACTATGTTAATTTATCATCATCGAAAGTACGGGTGAACATGCTTCTATTTGGTTCTGGTTATAAGAGAACCGAACCGAACTGAACCATAAACTAATGATTTTTTGATAATGGAACCAAATGATTTTTTTATTTTAAAATATGGAACTAAATCGGAACCGAACCATTCGGTTCTGGTTTGTTTTGGTTCTAGTTTCATTATTGATTAAGAAAAAGAAAATAACATTTGAGGAGGAACAATCGAAGGTTGAGGCTTCAATTTCATAAATTCATGGGACGATGGTAGCTAAGCGTGATGGTAAATGACATATGGTAGTTGTTGATTTCTATTTGAGAGTCGGTGTATGAATTGAAAAGGAGAGAAAACGAGAAATGAATTAGGGTCTCCAGTCTGCACATTGAAAAATGAAAAATCGAAGGTACATGACATTTTTTCCCGATTTTAAATTAAATTTTGAATTTTTTGGTGTAAATTGTGATTCACTAATTTGTAAATATATATAAAATAATAAAATTTAAATATTGAATTTGGTTCTTGGTTCTAGAACTAGAACTAGAATTAGAATCGAACCGAAACCATAACCAAATGATTCTCAATTCTAAGAACCATAATATTGGAAAGTGGATTCAGGAAAGGTTTAGCAACTAGGTTCATTATTATGCATACATTTCGTGGGACCACTGCTATTCTCTCTATTTATAAATTTGCCGAAGGAAGGCTTAATATTTTGTTGTTGTATGGGAATATGAAAAATATTACACAATTTGGTGAAATTTATCGGTTATTTGTACAAGTGCTATGGAAATTCTCAACATTTCTGTTCTAAATTTTTTTTCTTACTGTGAGAAATCAATTGGTTGTCTTTGTAAGTAAATTCATTTATTAGGTCAGAAATCTAATTGAAGAAATTGCAATAGACATGACCGTATATTGTTGCTGCTAGGCTGTATCAGTTCTTTAATTATGCTGTCAAAATATATATGGGAAATTCTTACATTTTTTGAGTAAAGCGTCATTTAATGAATAACCGCTATCCCAATTTTGCTTTCAACAAATTGGTTATGTGACTCTATGCTTTCTATTTGTCAGTCGGATACCAATTGCTTGGCAAAACTCCGGTAAACTAATAAGAGATATATTAAGGCGTATGAAATATTTGTGCCCCTTTTTGCATGTGTGTTTAACTATTTTCTCATTGTCCTACAACCAAGTAAGACTCCACAATATTACAATATATATGTATTATCAATCTACAATTCAATTTGTTAGAAGATATTTTCTTGATGGATATTAATCAGGCCAAAATGGAAAATGGAGTTAGGAGACGAGATTGTAGGTGTGCGTTTTTATGTGTACCTTTCTTTCATGGTCATTGTTTCACTGGTTTAGATACGATGCATCCGTGTTTAGCAAGCAATGGCATAAAACTTTGATATTGCACTAGTATTTTGACAAAAAACTTGATGGTGATGCAGGTGGAAAAATTCCTTTGGGGTTGAAAAGTAAAAGTTTAAGGATTTTGGTTACTGGTGGAGCTGGTTTTGTGGGGAGCCATTTGGTGGATCATTTGATAGCTCGTGGCGACAGTGTAATTGTGGTTGATAATTTTTTTACAGGACGTAAGGAAAATCTTTTATCCCACTTAAACAACCTCAAGTTTGAGCTCATTCGACATGATGTAGTCGAGCCCATTCTGCTAGAGGTGGACCAAATCTACCATTTGGCTTGCCCTGCATCTCCTGTTCATTACGAGTACAACCAAGTCAAGACAATTATATCCTTTTAAGTCTTCTATTCTAAATTAACAAACTTCTTGATTTTAATCTTTAACCGTAAATTCAAATTTGAAAGGGAATGTAAAGGTTCACATTCCACTAGTTAATCTTCTGCAGAAGTGCATCTTCCAAATGTCTCTCTAAAATCTTAAAAAGGGAATTTCTGTAAATCCTCGATTATGAAATAAAATATTCTCCAGGTTGATTTATGTACTGTTCCAGAGTACTTCACATTATTGTCCCCATGTTAAGTCTAGAATTTTATATGGAAACATGTAAGACTAATTGACACCTTCATGTCCATGTGCTTCATGTGTATGCTTTCATTAGTACGGAATATTCATGAGAATTATGCTGGTCTGTATTCAACTTTTGGTGTTTTGGAAGATTCCCTAACTTATTTGCTAGAGATCACAAGACCAATGTGATGGGAACACCAAACATGTTAGGGTTAGCAAAACGGGTTGGCGCCCGGTTTTTGCTTACAAGCACCAGTGAGGTGTATGGTGATCCTTTGCAGCATCCACAAGCCGAGACTTACTGGGGCAATGTCAATCCAATCGGTGAGTCAGCTAAGATGACTTGTTAATTTAGACTACGTGTTGTGTTTATTCCATGGAGATACAGTCAAAAGGAACTTTATTTGGTTTAGTTTATGAATGAGAAAATTTCGTCATCGTCTGATACTAATTTAGGATCTTGAAGCTTTTTTTGTAGTCTATTTGTATATCTTGTCTCTATGGCTTTATTCAATATTGTTCACACATAGCATAGTTGATTGTTTAATTGTTTACGTAAAGGTTCATCTAGTCACTCACTTCTAGAACGAACAATTTGGAGAACAGAGAAATCGATATTCACCAATCAAATTTGTTATTTAATTTGAAGTACTATTTCACCTCCATTAGTTTTGAATTGGGAGCAGGTGTTAGAAGTTGTTATGATGAGGGCAAGCGTACTGCTGAGACCTTGACCATGGATTACCACAGAGGACTTAACCTCGAGGTCTATTGTCTTCAAAATTTTCCGCCCAACAGTATATGAGTTATCAGATACACAAATATGATTTAATTGTTTTTCAGGTGAGAATTGCTAGAATTTTCAACGCTTATGGTCCACGCATGTGCATCGATGATGGACGTGTTGTCAGCAATTTTGTTGCCCAGGTTTGTTCAAATACTGCTAGTTCATCCTTCTTTTGTCTCTACTTTTTAGTGCATTTTGATGTGTAGTGCTGGACAATATGATAAAAACAAAATTTTAGCTTCTTTTTTTTATTCCTTTATAATGTTCGATACTATAAAATCCTTACCAAACAAGATATTAATTTTATTTTCCTTGAGAAGTGATTACGAAGACCAGTTATAGGAATTAATGCACGACTAGTTATTTATAACTGCTCCCTACTCATGTTGTAAAGTGTTTGTGCAGGCCTTAAGAAAAGAACCTTTGACTGTTTATGGGGATGGAAAGCAAACTAGGAGCTTCCAATATGTTTCTGATTTGGTAAGCTGTCTATGTTCCTGCAATCTTTTCTCTAAAGCCGGTCATTTTTTCTGCAGTCTTATGCAGCACTATAAGAGCTCTACTCCTAATACATTCTTCCATTACGTTATCTCTGATGATGAGACTGTTATTACCAGCAAGATATGGTGTGTTTTTAACACTGATAGGCATCACTTTGTAAGAATAGAAGTCTCGTAACATCGTCCAATCATGATCATTTAAAGTTATAGTTTATCAATATTAGTAGATTGGTAAATAAAATGAGAGGATAGAACGATTTATTAACAAACGACCTTTATATACACAATCCACCATACTCGATCCAAACCATTCTTAATAAATTTCATTTATTCTTCAAAAGATGAAACAATTTGTCCCTTGATCATTCACTTCCATCTGGAGTGATGCACTTCTCCATTTGTTGACCAATCAAATTGTGGTAGAAAACCGAACTACTGAGAAATTTATTTTAACTCTATTATGAGCAGGTGGAAGGTTTGATGCGATTGATGGAAGGAGATCATGTCGGTCCTTTCAATCTCGGGAACCCTGGTGAATTTACCATGCTTGAACTTGCTCAGGTTGATTTATTACTCTAGCACATGATAATTACATATACATCATATTCATCTATTCATATGTATAGGGATAACAGAACCAAACAGCAGTCTATACCAGCTTATACAAGTCATTATATTGCAATAAATGCCTAATGAGAAGATGATGATATACATCTGCACAGGCTTCGGCTCGCCTCATGTTTGTGTGTGTACAATATGAAAGAAAAGAGTGTAGGGATAGATTTCTCAAAATTTTAACTAGAAAAATATTATTTCTCAAAAGGTTCAATGTAGGCAGTTGATTTAGGACGTGCATGAAGTTTTGAATCTGTTATGGTAGTAGTTGGATGCTAATTGAATGGTTTATAGGTTGTGCAAGAGACAATCGATAAAAATGCTAAGATCGAGTTTAGGCCAAACACGGAGGATGACCCCCACAAGAGGAAGCCCGACGTTTCAAAAGCCAAAAAACTTCTTGGGTGGCAGCCGACGGTTTCTTTAAGGGAAGGACTTCCTCTCATGGTAATTGACTTCTGGCAACGCATATTTGGCAACATGGACGCCCTCTCCGTTTATTGCATCGTTTCACATATGCAAGGCCTTTAGGAGTATGAGAGATATTAGGAAAAGTGAAACATTTGTCTATGCTATGCTATTAATTCCTTGAGGAATAATGTCTAGAGATTACAGTAAAAGAACATAGGAAAATAAATTTTTTGATAGTAATTTTAGTAAATGTACATCGTACTCTTTTTTTTTTATATTTTATTTTATTTTATTTTTTTCGACCTTCAGCAAAAATGGCAGTTAGATTCGCTCCACCATTTCTGTATTGTGGCGTAATTACCCAGTCGAATTCAATTTGGACATTTTTCTCCAATTTCTTGATAATAAAAACTCCCGTGCTGAATATTCTTCCGTAATTATAATAAAAAGTTCAACAATATCTTGTTTTTAATCTAACATCTCACGTGTTGAATTGAGATACGGGGTTTAATTGCATTTTTTAGTACCTATAATTAAAAAATCCAAAGGAAATCTAATTTCAAGCATTTTCCCCCGTTCTCGAACTTCTTGATGGAAAAACTGATAAATGTGGTGTGCTAGACAAGACACGTAAAAAATTTATCACATACATAGTCTTTCTTTTGTATAATCCAACGTACCAAACACGTCTCAATTATAATTACCATGGGGATGGTCGGTAGGGGAATAAGAAGAAGTGAGGGTACAATCTTGGTACATGTACATCCTAGTTTACACTCCAACTTATCGAATTTATACTTGACACAATCTCACATCATCTTTCACGTCTCACACATTTAATCCAATCATTATAATACTTTCACGTCATCAATTTGTCAACCAAAGTGTCAATCAAGGAGTACAAATGGCTTAATCAATCTTATCTATTGATGTTAACATCTGATGCAGAACTTAATTACTGAAGTTGTACTCTTTTCTCCTCACGATAATTTGCATTTTGTCATTTATTACAGACCTCTACGTATTACAGTATGCATGTGCTTAAAAGCCAAAAAATAATTGAGGCATGATGAAAATTCACCCAAGTCAAGAAGATATCACAAAGTTCAAACCTATCATCCAGATCATTTTCTCATTCTCCTAATTTGTATAGGATTAGGTATATATTATTTAACCGTGTTTGATAGAAATTTTTTGTGAATAGATTTTGTGAAAAATTATTTTTTTTAGAATGTGTGGTTCAAAAGTATGAAAAACCTATGAATCCACGTGCAAAATTATTTTATTGAGTACAGTTTGAGAAAAAAAATATTTTTTAAAAAAAAAAATAGGGGTCAAATAGGGACTTATTCAATCAATATCATTTCAAGGCCAGAAGCATGTTTGATACAATAGCACACATGCATGCGCGGATCATTCATACAAGGTTTAAGCACAAAATGCTTGTTTGTGAAAAAAAAAAAAAAAAATTATAGCGAAGACGAGTAATGGGTTCACATGGAATGTGTGGATAATAAGCGAGCACGTAGTAATTCAAATTATACGGAGATTATAATAAATCCCAAACAAGCACATATACCAAGACATCAAAATCTATAAAGTCACTTGCCGATATTTTGAAACGCTTCTATTTTTCTTTATGTTCAACTCGAATTCCTTGAACTTGAAAAGGTATTATAAGGTACGCTCTATTAAGCACCTCCGTTAACCAGAAGAATAAATTATTATCCTATAAGAGGGGAAAAAATGTTGTAAACTGAGAATTCATACTTGTTCTCGATGCATTTGTTGGAACATGTCTACACGACCATTTAGAAAAAGTTGGAAGATCCATAGCTTATCCATTAGATGATACAATAGCTTATTTTTGAGGTGGTCATAAGCAATACCAAATGATTTAGCTCATGTTTGAATTGGTTAAAACTTAGATTTTTAGTACATTTTGATCAAAGTCGATTAAATATATAATTGAAAAGATATAAAAGTTCTTTTGTTATGATTCATTTGATAAAAGAAGAAATTGGAAATTAGAGATAGGAAAAAATAATAATAGATGAAGTGATGAAATATGAACTATTAAATGAAGTTATAAAATTGAATTATTAATACTAATTGTATTTTAATGAGGATTAATAAATTGAGAATTGAGAAATGTAGATGGTAGAATGAATTATAGATAAATTGTAGAGTTTGCGCGAATAAGAAAAAAATGAATTGGAAAATTAGATATTTATAGAGTTAAAAATAAAATTAAAACAAATATGACACTTGGTAGCTGCTAAGTGTCCTATTTGGCCTAAAAATGACATGTTGATCACATTTAATCCCATGAGCCTAGCTCGTAGGATCGGCTCCGGAGCCAAGCCTAGTTTGATTCGTCCAATTTTTTTTTGGCATGAATCAAGTGATCGAGGCCAACGAATTGTTTGGGTTCAATTGTCTAATCAGATTTTTAGTAAAAGTTGAGAAAATATATGATTTAAAAATTGTGAGACATTAAATATATGTCTAAAATTTATTATTTTTACTTAAATTACCGCTTAGCACGCCCATGAAATATAACTGGCAGTAAGTACCTATACCTAGTTCGCTAAACCTCCCTCTCCCAATTCCCCGGTAAAGAAGTACACAACCCCGACGGCTGCTCGTAACTAAGCTCTCTCTAGCGGTCAGCTCTCTATCTCTATCGCTCTTGTGCCCACATGAAGATATCGATATTGGCAAAATTCTGAATATTTTTCATGCTTTTAATATTTTAATGAAGCTTCTTGATATGGGTTTTGGCTAAATTTTGATTTTTCTTGATTTCTTGAAGAGCCATTACGATTCTCTTCAATGTTTTAAAATCTTTACTTGGTTTTTGTTTGTATTAGTGGAGATTAGGGTTCTAGTGATTGATAGGTGGGAGTAGAATTTTTCCGTTTTTATGTAACTGAACTTAATTAATTAAGCGTGAGAAGGTGGGATTTCTGAGATCAGGGATTTTTTACATGGAATTGGAAATTTTGGAAATATTTATTTTGCTTATTTAATTGAATTGGAATTGGGATTGGGATTTTCATCAGACGCTTGAAATTTACCACCGGAAAAAAAATGCCGTGCTGAAGGGAGACTTTTTCTTTTTCTTTTTGACCGGCTATAGATTTCTTCGCCTCCCCTGTTTCATTTATTTTTCCTTTTGCAGTTGTATTGAGCGTCCCCTATCATTTTGTTTCTATTCTTTTATTTTCTTAGCTGATTTTTTTGTGATTTGTTTTATTATTTCAGTTCACTCTTTCTTGTAGTTGTTGTTTTGCTGTCGTGTTCTCATCAAGTTGAGATTCCTTCTCTTTGCTTTTGATTTTTTTTCCTGAAAAGATAGTTTATTGTTTATCATGGATTTATAAGATAGTTTATGGTTTATTATGCATTTATTGACTTATGTCAAGGCTTACACCTGAAAACTTACACCTCACCTAGTGAAGGCACAAAGCCTCCATACACAGAGTCAGCCTTCTTAAATTTAGAATTGCTACCCCTACATCCTCCTAACTACTGACCCTGAATGCACTTTCGAGAGATGGGCTAAACTTTGTTAAATAGGCAAGGTTGGGTGAGGGTGGCAGGTGAAGGTTGTACACGGAGTTGTGGTGGTGGGGGTTAATTGTGGGGATAGGGATATATGAGCATAATTGGAATATCGAGTGGTGTTGTAGAAAGAAACTATGAACCAGATTGCACAATTCATCGAAACACAGAGGTCATAAAATATGCACCAACTAGATTTTCTTTTTGGGGAGTGAAGTGAGATAACAATTATAGTAACAAAGATAAATGAATGGATTTCTTTTAGTTGATCAATTTTATAGGCTTTAATTGAAGGGGAATTTCAAAATTTTCAACAATCTCCATAATACAGTTTTTGATAAATTTTCCTTTTATGTACTCTAATCTCTTGGTTGTCTATGAGAAAGTTTTGTGTTGAAAGTTGAAACTGTTATCATTTTATATCATGGGTCCTTGGAACTTTTCCTTCATATAAATTTGAAACCTTATTGAAGCGTAATTGGACATAATGTAATAATTGAATGGCTTTGATATTTTAGGCCCTAAATAACTTAACTCTTAACTTAATTAGTTTCTGAAGTGGTACTCTTTTTATCCTTACAATAATTTGCATCTTTTTATTCATTGCAGATCCATTAAGGACTCTCAAAATGTCTAAAAAAGGTTTGATGGAGCAGGACTTAAGCAAGCTGGATGTGACAAAACTTCATCCACTCTCACCTGAGGTTATTTCTCGTCAGGCTACAATCAACATTGGTATGCTTGCATTAAATTTACTCTAAATGGCTTTCTTCATGCACTTGTTGAGTATGATATTGATACGAGATTCTTTATCATCAACTTGTTGACTGCTTTGAGATTTATTTATTCATTGAATCAAATCCCATTTTATTTTTGTTCTTGAAGGCACCATTGGTCATGTGGCTCATGGGAAGTCAACAGTGGTGAAAGCCATATCTGGAGTCCAGGTACAACTGTTTTTCTCTTGAATGTCATGCCTATATATTTTTCAGTCAGTACATTGAATGTTTTCCCAGGCTTAAAACATTTGTTTATAAGTAAATAAGTGATTTTTAAACTAATTAGTATTTTTAATTAGTTGAAGTTGAAAATATTTACTTATTCTCATAGTAAGGTAAGGTTTTACTGATAAAATAAGCAAATTCTTTAACTAAAGAGAAAAAATAACATGTTTAAACACGGTAGGAAACATTTACTTATTTTTAAGCATAGCCAACATGCTCATAGTGAGATCGAAACACATTCTTGCAGCTGTAAATTAAGTTCAGCTTCAACTTGGTTGATGCTTTATAATTTCTTTGTATTGTAAAAGTAAAGAAATGGTGGCCAATACTTATCTAAGCCCTTAAAACAAGTATTTTACGAGGCCTCCCTCCTTCAGGCTATAACCTTGTGCATGTCATCTTTGAAGGACAACTCTTTGAGTCAAGCTCAATGGTTGCTTTAGATAAGTCCTTTCATGATAATATTTATGGAATCATGTGTAACTTTGTTTAAGTGATAACATTCTTTAAATCTTCTGTTTGTGGACGATTTGTATTGATTTGGCACCATTTGTACCTATATAGCCTATTCTGATTCTCTTATTATGGTGTTTGCTAAAATCCCTCCCCACAATGGACACAGCAAGAATGCCTTGTTTCTAAATTGTTTGTTCAAAAGACATTGCCGTTGTATAAAATGTCTTAAATATCCTTATATTAGATGTGACCTTTTTTGTCATTTCCAATCCATTCAACTAGGGTATTAACTCAACCCCGGACTGGACCGGTCCTTAGAAACCAATTCAAGTCTAAACGTCCACAGTTCGGGATCGGAAAAATGCAGTCCGAAGCTGATCAAATAGACCCATGATTTGACCAAATTGAACACGCGTGCCTTCTCAAATTCTGCACTTTCTATCCCCAAAAATGCTAACTTTCAGTATTTCAAAAGCATTCCTCAACTGGGTATTGCTCCTTTTCTCGTTGGAATGGTTTTAAGCATCTGGGCATCAATCTTGCAACATTCTATGAAATAGCTACTCCATTTTTAAGCCCCAAGAAATCTTGTGAAGCAAAAACTGGAGAAATGACATGTAAGGAAGTTGAAAGATAGATAACAGAGATTTTGAGGAGGACACAGTAAGGGAAGAAGCAAACTGGGAAAAAGAGAGAAGGAAAAGAAGATAGAGGGAGCTTTTGAGGACAACATAGAAATGGGCGTGTGAGAGACAGGAAAATATTGGGCATATTGGAGCAGCGCAGAGGATGAGAAAGTAAAAAGGATTTGGCTGGTGGAGACAGAATAATCAGATGCTGGATATTTTGGGGCTTTTAGTTGTTTGATGATACTTAGAAAAATGTCAATTAAGATTATTTTTTCTTTCTCCCTTGTAAGAGAGTTTTTGAGACGAAATCCTTATTTTTATGGGTATACCTTTATTATTGTTATCAATAATTATAAATTTAAGTTGTAAAAATTAACTGGGGAGGCATTGGAAGTTCTTATCATCTTAAATGCCTTCCATCCGTAGACTGTTCGTTTTAAAAATGAGCTGGAACGTAATATTACCATCAAGCTTGGATATGCCAACGCAAAGATATACAAATGTGAAGATGATCGATGTCCTCGACCTATGTGCTACAAGTAAGTCCTTAAATATGGATTTGTATTAGTTGATGTGCTTTGTTCTCAGGTCTTGTTTGCTATGCTCAAATATCAATTTCTTTTCAGGGCATATGGAAGTGGAAAAGAAGATAGCCCAATGTGTGATGTGCCTGGGTTTGAAAACTCTAGGATGAAACTACTAAGACACGTCTCTTTTGTTGATTGCCCGGTCAGTTTTTCAATTGCCATTTCTCAAAAAACTGCTACATTATTTATTTCTCTAAACAATTCTTGTAATGATGCCATCTAAATTTTCACTTAATGTATCTTGTTTCCATATAATATTATGTATTAGTCTTGTCTCTGGGCTTCAAGATTATTTATGTTCCTGATGATATGTTCTGTTGCTGATTCGAATACCCATAGGGTCATGATATTCTCATGGCTACTATGCTTAATGGAGCTGCAATTATGGATGGAGCTTTACTTCTCATAGCGGCCAACGAGAGCTGTCCCCAACCTCAGACTTCAGAGCATTTAGCTGCTGTTGAAATTATGCGTCTTCAGCATATAATAATTCTTCAGAATAAAGTTGATCTAGTTCAGGAAAATGTTGCAATCAACCAGCATGAAGCCATTCAGAAATTTATTCAGGTTAGTGATGCATATCTTATAAAATCTGGAATATTACATTAACTTTCATATATAAGACAATCTTCCATTTTATGCTCTCAGGGAACTGTTGCAGATGGTGCACCAGTGGTACCAATTTCTGCGCAGCTCAAGTATAATATTGATGTCGTATCCGAATATATTGTGAAAAAAATCCCCATTCCAGAAAGGAACTTTATTTCACCGCCAAATATGATTGTCATCCGTTCTTTTGACGTCAATAAGCCTGGATTTGAAGTTGATGAAATTAGAGGTGGGGTTGCGGGTGGAAGTATTCTGAAGGTATATTTATTTGTTACTGAAATGAATGCAATTAAAAAGATTCCTATTATTTACTACCGGCCTCCTTTATGATAAAACTGCTTGTCCAACTTTTTTCCTGGAATATCAATCATGCTGATAATATTCTGTTTTAATATAAAGCTGAAAATCCTGTGTTGTTTTCTCCAAGTTACGTGTTATGATTTTTCCTCCTATTCTCTGCTTCATTAGCAAACCGGTGCAACTTAAATTGTAAAAGGCCAGCGACTAAAGGAGCTGATTGATTATTTGTGCAGGGTGTTTTGAAGGTGAATCAATTTATTGAGGTCCGTCCTGGTATTGTCGTTAAGGATGAAAATGGAAACATCAAATGTACCCCAATATATTCTAGAATAGTTTCGTTGTATGCTGAGCAAAATGAACTCCAATTTGCTGTGCCTGGAGGCCTCATTGGGGTCGGAACCACTATGGATCCTACACTTACACGTGCTGATAGGTTGGTGGGACAGGTTCTTGGAGAGGTTGGTTCACTTCCCGAGGTGTTTGTTGAACTGGAGGTATGTGTCGGTGCAAGAAAATAACTTCTATGTGCTTTTAATTACATATATAGTGAAGTTGGTAAGACCTGCATCCTTGCTGTAAGACTAGTGATTTATTACAGCCTTTTTAAGAAAATTGAATTCTTCCTTGAGCCTTTTCCATCCAATACTTACAGCAAGTGATGGATGCTCTATTACATATTGGTTGGATTCATTTACCGCTCAACATTTCTCTTTTTAATGCAGGTTAATTTCTTTTTGCTGAGGCGGCTATTGGGCGTGAGGACAAAGGACTCGGAGAGGCAAGGTAAGGTCTCGAAGCTGGCTAAGGGAGAGATTCTTATGTTGAACATAGGATCTATGTCAACAGGTGCTCGAGTCATTGCTGTCAAGAATGTTTTTGCAAAACTACAACTCACATCTCCTGTGTGCACCAGCAAAGGTGAGAAAATTGCTCTCAGCCGAAGAATCGAAAAGCACTGGCGTCTGATTGGTTGGGGCCAGATTCAAGCTGGTATTACTCTTGAAGTCCCACCTTCCCCATTTAATTGAAATACAGTCAATTTCAGAGAAGACGGAAAAAACTTAGCAATCACAAGCAAATTAGGGAATAGATGTGGGAGGGCAGGCATCTATGGGTAACATTTTTTGTTCGATTGAGAAAAGATAATTTGGAGTTTCGGATACTTATATTGTTTGTGGTAATCTTTTTCTTTCATTTTCCTGTCATTTATACCTTGTTATAATTGCTTGAATGCCTTTTTGTTGTGGAGTTAATAAGCAAAGAAATGTGCCTGTTCAATGCATAACTGATATCAAACTCTCCAGTATTGGAATGCCAACTTCTATGACAGTGTTTCGCAAGAACCAAGATTCTCTTCTCTAGGATATTTTCAGAGCCCCATATTGTATTTCATTGTCATTATTACATATTGCCCAGCAAAGGTTGAAATAAGTCTCGTCATTACGAATAGTCATGAAATATATGTTGACTTGGCTACCTTTTATCAAACTATATCTCTAAGGTATCTGGCACGTCGACTGGATACGAGTCAATAGTATCAGTCCAGGCATTAATTTTCTCAGGCTTGATGTTGCATACACATCTCCATACTGCACTGTTACACTTGAATCCACTTCCAAATGCAATTTGCCATATTCTGTCACCTTTCCTCATTCTCCCTTTGGCTTCTGTATAACTTAGTTCGTACCATATAGAAGAGGAAGAAGTATTCCCAAATCTATGCAGAGTCATTTTTGAGGCTTCAACATCTTCTTTCCGCAATTTAAGGCTTTTCTCTATCGCCATAATAACAGCCCTTCCTCCTGCGTGTATGCAGAAATGTTCGAACCCTTTTCTGAAATCTGGTATATAGATGCTTTTCTTTCCTAAAATCTTTATTTTCTGCAACATTAAGGACAACCCATATTGAAATTGTTCTGTCAATGGCAAGACCATAGGACCTAACAAAACCATGTTTGTTTTTAATGCTTCTCCTGCTACATTCAAGATGTTCTTCGATATGGACACTCCTACATTGTTTTCATTGTCAACCTCCTGGAAAACACATGCATAAGATTGATCATCTTCCGCTCGATTTGTTCTTAGAAGGTTTTGTAGCATGTACTTTGATTTCTTCCTGTCCTGATCTCGACTAGACATTAGAATTGCAGCACCCCCCATTCTAAATAGACAATTGGTTAGCAACATTGAACGATCCTTCCCAGTATACCAATTCAGACTCAAGATTTCACTGCTCACAACAAGTGCCAACGAGTTTCTATGAACTCGTAAAAGATCATTAGCTAAACCTACTGATATAATTCCTGAGCTACATCCCATACCAGAAAGATTGAAACTCATTATATTGCTCCTCATTTGGAACTTGTTAATAACCATTGCACTGAGTGAAGGTGTAGGTGAAAACATGCTAGAATTCATGATCAATATATCTATGGCTTTGGGGTTTATGTTGGTTTTCTCTAACAACTCCCTAACTACTGTGAAGATTACTGTTGTAGCTTCATCTTTGTTGAATGAAAGAGACTTTGTTATGGGAAGTTGACTTAAGGATGGAGGAATGCAGGTTTCTCCACTGAAACCTGATTTTTCCAGAATTTTAATTTGGAATGCCAAACTGTTTTGATCAAATTGTTCGTGGAGCAGAATGTGCTCTACAAACATGGACAGGGGTAGGCGATAGAATGAAGGTGGCTTGTAGCAAGTGTAGTCGAGTAAGTATATTGAAATCTTCTTCCTGTACACGAGATATAGTGTAGTTATGAATAAGATTAAAACCATTACCATGCGATGATTGCTGATGGTGAGGTCAGGAAGAATTTGCCGTAAACTTAGTGCCATTTGAAGAGAATCTTGATTGTTTAATGTAGTTTAGACTTGCCTGAATTGTAGTTTGTTTCTTGTCTAGAGGAACCAGAGATTGTTTATATCAAGTGTGGTGGGAAGAAGATTAGAATTTGTTGAGTTAGGGGTGGATAAAACACTCTTTTTGTGCTTGTTTTAGTGAATATTTTGTGCACGAAAGGATCATCCAGTTTTTGTGTCTTGTACTTCTGTTTTTAGCAGATAACAAACTTGTATGAATTCTAGCAGTTGATTCAATCGTTAGGTTTTATAAAGAATTTACACCATGTTTGATCCACATTTTTACAAAAATTCATTTTTTTCAAAACTGATTTTAAACTACACATTCTTCAATAAAATAATATTATACGTAAATCCAAAAAAAAAATTTATTTTTTATCATATATTTTCCATCAAATCATTATTTAAAATGCATTTTTCACTCACATGGAAATAAATATATAAATAAATAGTGTGTTCAAAAAATTCTACACCTTTTCTGGTTGGACCAATCCAACTCCATTCATTTTAACTTACTTTTTCCCAATTTTTCTTGGAAGATTAAAGGAAGAAATTGTAGTCATTTTTGTCAACTCTTCTAGCGGCAGCTACTTGGACCATTTATACAACTCAAGTTTGATAGAATTACAAAAGGTAGCTTTCATGGGGCTAAATATTCGAAAAACGCCTCCCCCTTTAAGAGTCATAATAGACTTGGGTTTGTAGGGGGAAGCCCACAAAAAATGGATCATGAGGTGGAAAACAAAACAGTCCAATTATCATATGGGTAAAGAGAAGACAAACAACAAATCTACAACTTGTATCCATTGACTTAAAATAATTTACATCTAGATAACACAATGTTCAACAGGTAGGGAAGGCAAAAAAATATGTCAAACCCGATACTCGTGGGCCCCACACCGAACGGGATGGAAATTACTCGCTTAATTAAGTATTCGGATCGGGGATGGGGCGGGTGACTTCGCCCCAGGGATGGTTCGGGTAACCCCACCCTGCCCTGCCTAGTTTAATTTTTAATTTTTATTTTATTTTTTTAGTTTAATAATTCAATACTTTAAATAGAATCTCTACGAAATTTCATTAATTCTAATAGAAAATAACAATTAAAATTATTTAAGAAATATGACAAATGATAAAAGCATTAGTTTACCAAATATAATCGAATAATTTAACTTTTAAAAATAAAAAATATAATATTTTCTCAATGAACGTGGACAATAAAATGAATTATCAAAATTTTAAAAAAATTAATAATAAACGGGTAGTAAACGGGACAAAGGTCCCGCCCTGCCCTGCCCTACCTTAAACAGGTAGCGGGCTGGGTACAGGACAGAGACCCCTCCCCGCCCCGATCAACGCGATATTAGAAAGAAAAAAGATATTGAATTCAAGTTTCAACATAACTTTTTAGAAAATCGTGCACGTGATAAGTTTTTAATGAAATAAAATATTCAATTAACTAATGAGATGACGTGTTGAAGACTCAACATAAATACATAAACGTGTTTCTTCTCTAATAACTTACTTCTAAGGTTGTGCGGTTCAATGGTATTAAAGATTTTGCGTTTAAATTTTCCCTCTATCTATATATGAAAATTGTGTATAAGTCAAGCATTCGTTGAAAATTTGAAGCCAAATTTCAAGGAAGGGGCGTGTTGAGAATGAAATAAAAATAAATATATATTCCTCTAACTAGTAAAACTTTTAGATCATGTGAATCGACGTGGTAAAAAATCGAGAGTAGTCTCAAGTTAAAGTATTAACGATGCCTATTTACATATCAAAATTGTGCACTCGCCAAGTCTACGACCATAGACAGCATAGCTTAATAGAGACATTAGCATTGACTAAAAGGGTGTGGTGGTATAAAAATCCATAAAGTGACCTTCCTTTTTAGTCCTATAAATAGCTGGTATGCTAGTTTGATCAAGCAATTCAGCTCAAAGCAAACAATAAGTTAGCTGCATAATCTCTCTTCATCACCACAAAACTAATGGCCTTAAAATCTCTTATTTTTGTTAGCATTTTGTTTGCTGCCATTGCATTCCCAATGGCTGAAGCACAACTTGGAATCATAGGCAATCTTCTAGGGTTGCTTAGAATCCAAGGCATTTTGTATTGCACCCCTAATGGCAATATTGGTGTAAATGGCACTGCCACTCCAGTTTTCCCTAGTAAGTTCAATCAGATCGGAAAATATGCGACGCAATCATCAACGCGAATTTTCCATTGATGTTAATGTGTTTTTTTTATATTCTTGCATATGAATATCATTTTACATTTAATTTTCTAAGAAACTCGAATTGTAACTCTTTGCAGATGCTCTTGTGCAATTGCAATGTGGAGATGGAAATGTGGTTTCAAGTGCAACAACAAATGCCTCTGGATTATTTTCTATGCTTTTAGACCCTCTAAACTTTCTTCTCTCGACATTGCTGTCCAACTGCAAGCTCGTTGTGGGCACCTCTCTTGCCACGTGCAACGCAAGCCTACCATCAATCGGAACCCTAGAATCGACCCTTAAGTTCATCGGAAACACCCTTCTCGGGATTTTAAATGTCGGTAACATAATTCCAACAGGGTTTCAACACATCCCAGTGTAATGGAGTGGCTTCCGTACTGTTCATGGAATAATTCCCTAAATCAGTCGCCTTAGAATCTTTCAATTTGCATGTAATTTCTTTATGAAGTCATATCATCGTAAGTGGACAATGCTAAGAAATAAAAGAAGTTAAAATCTTGTGTACTATATCGTTATGCCATGTACAACTACGAAACATGTTCTTAGTGAATATATAAATGCTTTTTTTGCAAGGAATCAAAGCAAAATTGGGCTTTTGACTCTTTTTTGAAGGGAAGAGAGCTTCCTTTTCACTCGAAAAATTCGAGGGCCGTGGCAAAAGACAATTACTTTCGATCTCCCGCCGATTCCCTTTTTTCATGTCGATAATCTTTTTGAATTAATGTTACAAATGAGAGTATGTTAAATAAGATTATAAAAGGCTTGTTGAACGAGAAGATGTAACATAAGCAAATGAATAATATGAATTAAAGCACGAGCAAGTGCTAAACCTGAGTTTTTAAGTATATTATAAACTGCACATTCAAAAATAATTAACAAAAAAGAATATTATTTACTTGTAATAATGTTCTTGAAATGTGTAAATTTAACTTTTACAGTATAAACAATTAATTAAATTCACAGCCGAAAAGAATATCAAAATCTAAATATAACTTATAAAAGAAGAAACAAGAATAAAATATACTTCTGGTATGAAAGAATAGGAAACAAAATTCTTGCAACCCACGAAACTCTCCCATTATATAGCCGTTCATCGTTTATCCTCCATTGTTGAAGTTAGAATCATGTTATATGTACAACATTGATTGACAACATTCTATTTGGCATCATCATATCCATCCATTTTAAAAAATTGTTTTCTACGTCACATACTAGGATTTTGACAATACGTGGTTTTCAATCATTATGTCAACCAATGTTGTACACTTTGCTTTATTCTAAAAGTTATCTCTTCTTTCTTGGACAAGCACGAACTGAAACCAAACTAAGAAAAGTTATAATCAAAAGGAGAGATCATGGCTAAAAATTTAAATTGTACAATGTATGAAGCAAAAATTCCAGATATAGATACCCCTGTAATGATCTAAATCAATAGCATTTATAGTTAACGACGGCAAGAAAGAAAAGCCATAAAATGATCAAACCCTAAAATCTTCAATCTTGGGTGTTTGATTGTAATTATCCGTGAGTAAGTTTATTTGTGTTTACTACATTTGAAATAAAATATTATTTTTTTGGATAATTATTTGTATTAATATGATCGAGTGCTTAAGTTGTTTAGTACGAAAAGTTTTAATTTATAATTCGATTTAAATTTTATAGTCCACGATCGGTAAATAAAGATGAGTGATAATAACGTTTCAATTTTACTTTAGTTCATCTTTTGGAGAACATTTTGAATGTAGGATCACATAAAATTTAATTTTTAACTCGACCGCATGGATTTAATTTATTTAGGACCTTATTACTGAGCAGCAAATGGAATTCGATTATTATTTTGAAGTTCTTCATGGTATCAATGAGTAAGATCAAATTGTCGGTTAATATCCCGGTGTCTTGAGAATTAAAATGAAATAACGGGGAGCATATATTCACTATATGAAATCCATTACCTATTTCATAGAAAAGATCATGACCTCAAAGGATTCTAATGGACAGTTTAATTCGACATTTATTGTTGAATAATATCCCGATGTGACCACATGGAACTGTGAGAACTCAAGAATATTTGAAAAATAACATTTTGATCATTTCAAACTTGTTGTGAATATTTGAAATGATCGGCGAAGATAATACATAAGAACGATAAGTGAAATAATATAATTATTAATTAGACAACTTCAAAAATTTCGGTTAAATTGAGAGTGTAATCTCATTCTTTTAGAGGAATTAAACAAGATAGTAAATCTTCTCGATCGATCAAGATTTAGCCTGGGTCAAGATTAACTTATTGAAGCTTAGTTTAATTGGGTCCAATTAGCTCCTTTCAATGGTTTCAAGACAAGACTATAGGAGTTATAATGTACCGTGAAATAAGGTGAAAGTAAACCAATTAAATTTCATTACTTCAACTACAATTCACTATAAATTAAAACTCTTTACATTTTATCTCAATTCCTATTTTGAAGTAATCGAAATTATCTAATCGGATTCAATAAATCCAAGCTTCTGATCAAGTGATCAAGTGGTCAAGATAATTATTCACTAAAAGAAAGAGATTACACTCTCAAAATAATTAAAATTACTGAAGTATAATCAATTATTATATCCCCAAACTTATATGTTCCATGTTATATCACTTTAATTTTCAAGGCACCAAATATTGACGAGCTGTTTGATCTTAACAATCGATACACAGGATTAAGGTCCCACGTACGATAGTCAAGTAAAATTAAAATCGTGTGGTTAATGCCACAAATTAAATTTCACGTTGTTCAATTCAATACATTCAAAGTATACTTTCAATCTAATTGAGAATGTCTAAGATAGATTTTAATAAAATTGAGATGATCTTATCAAAATAAAGTGTTCATTTTTATTTACCAACCATGGACTATAAAATTTAGATCGAGTCGAATCTTTCGGTACTTCATAATTACGCCTTGGATTCATAATATCAAAATGATCTACAGACACGCAAGCTCAAAGTAATACAAACAATTTATCAAAAAATAAAAATATATTTTATTTCAAAATATCACGAGTGCAAATAAATTTACTCGAACGGCAAACACTATCCAACAAAAACAGTGAAGATGAAGATAGTGAGGAGGAGGATGATATAGTGAGACGTGGATTGGTAGAATTCTGATAATGAACAAGACTTATAATTTTCCTCAGTTCTAGTATTTAACAAATACTATTAATTCAAGAATTTCCTAAAAACGCCATATGTTATCTACTGTCATTTGCTTCATTCTTGCAAGTTCCTAATAAAGAGGGAGTGGAGATTTTCTTGGACCAATTGCTCCTACAGTCAGATTCTCCCACCACCTTTCCTGCCGATAAAGGCGTGCATTGTCACAGTTTGCTTGTTCTATTCTTCTTGCATTTGTACTGAAAATTTTTCAAGTTCTCGAATCAAAGAAATCAATCAATCCTATACTAAATTTGAAATCTGATCAACCATAACTAGACAAGCAAACAGAGAAATAATATAATGAACAGAAAATCTCTAAACTCTACTGAAATAAGAAGTATAGATATGTTCTGGACTTAAATTTCGAGTTTTTGGGGCGAGTCAACTTCTAGCAAATTGCATTAACTGGACCATTCACTTGGGTCTGAAAGAGAAAGAAAGAAACATTTCCTTATAGAGGCCAAATAAAGCATGCTATTGAATGTTAGGGATGGCAGTAGATCTACCTCTAGAGTGAAGCCCACAATGTAGAGGCATGCAAGGTGATGATCAACTGCATATGCTAGTTCAAATTTGAGAGGCAAAGAAAAAAACCTACCAAAACTTGTCTCTTTTGACTTTAAACAAAGTTCATACAATCCCTTATCCAAACTTGCCGAGCATGTTTGGTTCGTAGTATTGAATAGGAGAAAACAGTACACTAGACACAATTTTAACTTCTTTTTCTTTTTTAATACTGCGTAAAAAACAAGAACTTCTAATTTAGTCCACAAAATTTTGATCCAACATGCACTGCACAACGCTTCCTATAAATTGGCTGCATTTAGCCCTTAATTTGTAGCAAAATTTGCAGCTTTTGCCTTTCTATTTTTATTATCCCAGAGACACCATGGCCCTTAAACCAAACCTCTTAATAATTTTAATGGCTCTTGCAATAATAGCACCAGTACTTAGAAGCCCAACAAGGACTTCTTGGTAACCTTCTTGGCCTAATAAGTATCAACGGGACTGTATTTTGCACTGTCAATGGCAATATAGGTCTCAATGGCACTGCACCACCAGTTTTCCCTAGTAAGTTTTTCCAATGTCAAAGAACTAATGAAACAAACTACGTTACCTTCCAAACACTAATCGTATTTCTCGATTTCTTGATACTTTTCTATATTTTTAAGTGTCATTCATTCGTAAGATTGTGTATATACATAGTCCAGGCTTTGCTGCTCATATTTTATCTTTTTTTTTCGTTTCCTTCTCTTTTTGACCACAATAAACGTGCAGTAACCATGCCTAGGTGAGACTTCCATTAAATGTGTCGATGATTCTCTTAAAGATTCTATTAGTACCGATGATAACTAGTAGGCTGCTCCTATTTCTAGCTGTGTATTACAATTTTGTCACAATTGTAGTACGTCAAAAAACTTCATGCACTTGTTCTGTAAAACCTTGTACTTAAACTAAAGTTACTATGTTTCCCTACAGATGCTCTGGTGCAGCTGCAATGTGGGGCTGGAAATATAGTAGCTAGTGCAACCACCAATAGCTCTGGACAATTTTCGATCGCATTAAATCCACTACTAAACGTTCTCTCGACTTTACTATCCAACTGCAGCCTGGTGGTTAAGACACCTCTTTCGACTTGCAATGCAAACCTGCCATCAGTCGGAGGACTTATTTCGTTGTTAAAGTTCGTCCAATCAACCCTTGTTGGACTTCTGAATGTAGCAGAGATAGTTCCTGCTAGTTTCCAGTTCCTTCCTCTCCTCAATTAATAAGGATATATGGTTTCCACTGCAAGAAAACTGTCTAATTTCCATCTGCAGTTGGTTAAACAGTTCTCTCCGTTATGTCCATTTTTAGATTATAAGTAATTTTTATTTCCAAATTGTGGCTATAACTTGCAATAAGGTGTTGTAGTCGAATTTTGCGTAACAAGTTTGTGCATCACAAGTCGTGTTAAGATTGTTTAATTATTTGCTTAGTATTTATTCAATATATTTCCTTTTTCGCAACTCAGTTCGAGTTTTTAAAGTGCTTTACCTCCTCACAGAAGCAAAAACTGCAGTAGATGAATCTCAAGTCTAATGAGAATTCAAATATCAGATTTGTAAATAGCATGTTTCCCTAAGCTTAATGTAATTTAAAAGTAACTTTTTCAAGTTCGCAAGAGTACTTCTTGGAAAAGTAACTTTTTTAGTTTTATGCTTAGTCGAAACCTCTTCAACAATGACGCCTCATGAGTGATTTAAATTATGTTCGGCAAGGAAGTTAGATATTACTGAATAGCCTTAAGAAATAAAAGAAAAAAAAAAATTCTGCATACTGTGTTGTCAACTACTGTAGAACATTCATTATACACGTAAAACTCACTGTTTGCGTAAAAGCACAAATTTTTCTTATCCAAAAATGAAAAAAAATGGTGGTCCAAATAATTACTAGACTTAACCCTGACAATCTGATCAGTGCATGTGAAAATTTCTCAATTATATATCGCGTTGAGGACAACCAAGTACTGATGAATATGTTTCAATGCTCATCCAAAAATGTGACCAAATTTACTCTCATAACTGCACCAAAACCAATTTTCACTGTACTCTCTGTTAAAGTCAGTACCAAACCCTCCACTTTGCAGAGAAAATTGCACTAAACTTTATTCATTTTGTTATGCCAAATATCAAGAAAAGAGGAATGTAACATAATCTGTTGTGATCGCCGATGATCTGGTACTTTTGAATCTTTTAGTAAATCCAATAATTGATTAGGCGGAATGGTAAAGAGGAATTGTATGAGTCGCCTAAATTTATAGAGACCAAGTTTGGTCGGTAGATTACTCTAATGTCAGTATAAAGTTGTTTTCTTCTTCCTTTTTTAATTTTCTGGGATTTTCAAGATGTATTAAATTTACTTGAGCTTTTCCTTTTTCCCCTCCCAAGTCCCAACCCAGATCTATTAAATATCTATTATCCGGTGAGGTTTGGTATGACTGCCAAGTGAATTGAATTTGTGGAAGGGGAAGCATACCAAGATATGTGGGTTTGACAAAAATCGCACTTGCGAGTCACGGCTAACTAGCTCGACTCAGCATAGGGTCGTTCTCGACCTGGGTTAAATCGACTACCTGATGAGATTGGTTGTGCTGCATAAGATCACATGTAAACAATTATTGAGCAATGCATCTAGTTTTGACCAAGAATTTAAGTGCATATTTACACTGGCTGGATTTTCTTGAGCAATTGGAGCTAAAATTCATGCGAATAGATGATGATGATGATGATTAGACAGAACAAGAAGCAGAAGCTGCCCCTAGCACATGCTATAATATGAAGGCAATTAATTCTTTGGACAGTCTGCCTTTCATTACCAATTTGTATGTATTTATGATCGACTTTACATGAAAAAAAGCATTGTATTCTAAAATGGAAATTCTTGGAGGAAAATAATTAAGGAGGACGAAGTTCGAAGTGAAATATAAAAAGAACCCTGAATTTTAAATTATGTTATCAAGTTCATCGAATTCTCAATATACCCTTGTCGAATAGGTACGCGGATGCGGGGAGGTGGGTAGGGATATAGTGGAGAAATCAACTATAATTTTTTTATTTTTT
The DNA here is from genome assembly GCA_903798345.1 of Fraxinus anomala. Lineage (NCBI taxonomy): Eukaryota > Viridiplantae > Streptophyta > Magnoliopsida > Lamiales > Oleaceae > Fraxinus > Fraxinus anomala. The sequence continues at coordinate 8,205 of CAIGRN010120482.1, read as the reverse complement.
TTATTGGTTAATATAAATTCTATTGATCAAAATTCATGTACTAGTACATCGAACATATCGGGACAAAACAAAGATGAAAAGATGTACAAACGACAAAGATATATTATTACTATATATTGGGAATTCATATGATTTAGACACAAGAAAACCGAACTAAAATAAACTTGAACCGGTTTGATTGGATTCCAACGAAAGGGGGACCAACTGGACCGTTGTCACTCCTCACCCCACCTGAAAATTTTCTCATGATCTGTGCTGCCAAAGACAGCCTTTTTCCATGTCGTTTTGCACTTATGTCTTCATATGAATAATAATGTCTTTCTTTCAAAAAACAAAAATTGTTTTGACAAGTGAATGTAACATTTTTTTAGGAAGAAATTGAGGGATATGAAGAACAAATTAATGTATTTTATATAAAATTTGTTCCTGTCAAGATCGATCATGAAAATAGCTGTGCAAAAACCGTGAAGAGCAGTTCGTAAAAGGGTAAAGATGGATTTCTATCCTCTCTCCGATAACTTGATGGAGTCGGGTCTTCTTATTCGGATGATTTACTGAGATGATGGATTTTTTTTATCTGAATAGAACAAAATCTATCAGTTTACCATACTATTTTCCAAAGCTCCTGGGCAGAACACCCTGTAAATTAACACTTTATGTGAATGGCACAAATAAGAGTATCTTGAAAAATCAATACACCAGGACAAAAAGAAATAAGCATCTTCTTGTATAATAATCTACATCGAGTTGGAAGTATACACATGGGGGCGTGTATGTTCGACACATATCTACAATGCACTCCATCTGCTGTTGGCGAACCGACCTAATACCCATCTTCACAAGCCATAACGAGATATATCTTTTCTTGCTAGAGAGCCCATTAGTCCAAGTGAATCGATAATTGAGTAATTCTAACTACGTTAAAATGACTACTATAGTCTAGCATTGCGTACCAAACATACCGATGGGCTTTACTTGGACTATAATATCAAAAGATTTGATATTAACTAAGGTTAAAGATGCTTAGATTCTTAAGACCTTTCAAATATGTCCTTATCTACCAAACATGTGCCAACTGTTTGACTCAAAAGCTTGATAGTGATTCTTCTTCCTTTTCTAATTGTTTAACAATTGATAAGACAATGCCTATGGGTCCTTGCACATGTTCAACTAGTGATATATAATTCATTTTTTGTTTTTAAAAATTTTTGGCCAAGACAAACAAGAAAGAATCCTATATGGAGACATCAAGAAATCCAACCCCAACAAAGTGCAAGTTGCCAACTTTTATGCATGCATAAAAGTTAGAAATCATATCATCAATCATAATCAAAATTTACATTGTAAACAAGCATTTTAGTTGCATGGGATAAAAGAAGATTATTTATATTTCTTCTTCATCATCCTTAGTTTAGAAGATCTCCTCAACTCTAACAAGTGAAAAAAAAGACAAACTCCGATTATCAATTACTAAACCACTTCATCTAAAATTTACTCCCCTTCCCGTGCATGCTAGATTCATTTTCCATTTAGAACCTTACACAAGAACAAATTGGTGGCAGCAAAACTTAAACCTAGGACCTCTATCATCTCTAATACCAAACTTCCAATACCATACTAAGGCTCTGTTTGGCAAATTTATTGATTTTGTTCAAACTTCATTTTCAATCACACGTTCCAATGAATCCCACGAGTACTATTCATTTATCCACAGCTCATTCTATTTATAAATTTAACCGTTTATAAATTCTTCCAAACGGACTAAGCTTTTAGTCTTCACCAGTCTACCACCTTAGGGATGGTGGATCGAACAAGGCTTTTTCCCTTAGCAGTCCTTTCTTTTTTCACGATACAACGTCAACAAAATAAAAGATATTAAAGTTAATTCTGAAACAATATCAGACAAAATCCCACTAAGCCATTACATCACCATACACCTTTTTAATAAAGAAAACAAGAAAAGAACAACTTTATTCACAAAATTCTAGATCAAATGCAGCCTATAAAAAGTATGAGCAATTGTTATACCAAAGGTATAGTAAATTACCAGATGGATTTATTCATAACTGCACACTGAAATACATAGATGATTCTCGAAATAGTCCATAACCCTTAAAATAACACATATAAACAACAAATGACACTAAATCAATGAACTAACAACATCATCACAAGTGTAGAAACAAGGGTTTAACACATAGAAACATAAATAAACAGAATAATAACATAGTAAAACATAGTACAAGAATGTATTAGATGTATAATAGTATCAGTTAATTACTCAGTTAACTAAGAAAATTCTTAGCTTCTCACAGCCAACAAGGAAGGAATTGCAGCCAAATTCGGAACGGCGTTCTTGTTTGCAGAAGAGTCCCTCTTTCCAGAAGAAGGTTTGCTGAATGCTCTCATTGGACTTGCAAATGCCCATCCCCAGCTTTTGCTCCTCCCATGAGAAAGTTTTCTCACACTGCCTGGTGTTGTTGAACTTGATTTTCCATTCACATTATCATCAGTCGACGATGAAGCCCTATACGAAGATGATGATGATGATGAACTGATGGTGAATCCACTGAAAATCCCACCACACCTAACTCTCTCTTTAATGCAAACTTGCCCATTATTATTTCCACCATTTTTATGCATCGCTGAGGAAATTTTAGACTTTCCTTCCCTTTGAGACTCCACTCTGCGGAGTGCACAATCACCAAATCCAGTCGATATTCTCTCAAAGAAATCCCCTGAAAAACTTCTGCTCCCGCAGCCAACAGATCTAGATCTTGACACTTTCCTATCAAATGCAGCCTGATTATCAGGGCTTTCATTTTCTTCTACTACAACAAATTCCCTGGTTTTCTTGTCCCTCGTTGATCCTGCAGTGCTTACAGAACTAGCAGTTGCTGATGGAAAGTTTGAATCTTTCGAGGGCCTTTCAGATTTCTTGGTAGTGGAATTGGAATTTCTTGATAAGTAAAGAAATGACCAAAACCCCCATCTATGGGGGCTGTAATCTTCAGCAAAATTTTCATCCAAGAAATGTGTACCTGTTGAAAACTGAAGTTTTAGATAAAGTGATTCAACTAGTACGGCACTAAAATAAATTTAGCTTAGGTTGATTCGATGTTACCTCTTCTAGGAGTAGTGGTGGATTTGCTTCTCTTGAAAACAATGGGGGCAGGATCTGAACTTGCCGCCATTGCTGCACTGTCCTTCTTTTTCTTTTTCCTGTGTGTCAAAATAAAGGGCAATCTTGACCTCCTAGAATAATACCCATTATAGCTACAGTCATTGCTAGGGGCATTATTGTAACTGACACTACGAGAGGTGGCTGAAGAAGACACGTGACGGCGGACTTGAAGGGATGACACAGCGGCGGTAGCTGTAGCGGTGGCAGTGGCGTTGCCGCCGCCACCAAAGTCAGATCTAAAAGAGGGAGAAGGAGAAGAGGAAGAAGAAGGGAAAACGGCTAAAGTAAAAGAGGATGACACAAGTTTTCCAAGCTTTTCTTGGAGGCAAAAAGCACAGATTCCACCTGGGGTGCTGTTCTTGTATGGGTGATCTGCACATTGCATGTTGCCTTCTCCCATATCTTCATGCACCACTTCCATCACCATTTTTGCTCAAAAATCTTTAATGCCTAGTTGATAAGAATAAATTTTGATTATAGGGTTCTTGATTTTTCCTCTTCTTTCCGGTTTTCTGGTTGCATATTCGGTAAGGAAAATGGCTTCAAAGTTTAATAATTGAAAATGGCTTTACATATACATAGAGAAAATGAATAATAAATGGACGAATGCAGAATATGGGATTGAAGTGAGTAGAAATGGTGAGGGCGTGGGTGGGATAGGGTGGGGAGAGAGTTCATAGGAGCACGTGGAAACCTGACTGGTTTATACAAATAATTGGAAAAATTAGAATTGGACCCCCAACCTTTGAGCAAGTGTTAATATATGTCTCTAGCATCTTAAAATCAGGGCATGAGAGCAAGCGTCATAGTGGGGTAAGGCCCTATTTCCATTTCTTTTAAAATACATTTTTTTTTTTTTCAATCACACGTTTTTTAATAAAATAATATTTCATTTTAATTCAAAAAAAAAAAAATTTTAATCACGCATTCTGCATTAATTTACTATTCCAAAATGCATTCTTAACATTTTAATGATGCTCAAACATCTCCTCATTAAATTTAATTTTTAGTAATTTGTTTTATAAAATTTATTTTTAATTACAAAATAACTTTTAATTGAAGTCAAACATGCACAATTCATTTGGGATAGAATTTGTAATTTATTTCATTTGTTGTGTTCAGAGACAGATAATGTAGTTCATGCTACACCAAGAAGGTGTATTGCAATATTTATTCATCTAGCAAAACAATCGAACAAAAGAAATTGCATTATAGACACAATTAATTCAACTTACAATAAATTTGAAGCAGCAATTAAAGAGATAATCTCGGTTGATCGTCAAGAAATTTTTTCCTCTTCTTACTTTGAAGGTTTTTTAGCAATCAGTTTTAGAATAGAACGAATTTCATTCCAAATTATTTAACAACATCATCACAAAGGAACCGACTGACACAACTTCTGATTTGTAAATCGAATAAAAAAACTTAGTTGACAGGATTTAAGAAGAGGGTATTTGCAAAATTTATGAAAAAATATTTTAAAAAATCAATCATTCTTGATGTACATTCTATTTGATAGCTTTTTTAATAAAATGTCATATGATATTCGGTAATTTGCCAACACATTTTGATTTAAGAATGTGGTAAAAATTAATGTAGAAATGGAGTAATCTTGGAAAATTAACTCTTTGAATTACAGACTCGAATGCCTTGTAAGTAGCAAATCAACTTTTAATCAAAAGTCATGATCTCAAAAAAGGATGCAACTATTGCAAAGGGAAATTAAGGTTATTATGTGAAAATGTTACTCAGCACTCGTATCAAAAAGTTTTTAAAATCAAGCGACACAACTTGTCAAATCAAATTTAATTTTTGGAAAAAATACCTAGAAACCTATATCTAAAGATCAATTTTCGTAAACAATGATTTGTTTTAAATTCAAAAATCAGATGCTAATTAAGAATTATTAATTTAATTAATACATATTTAAATATCCAACTCCACCAGCAAAGGTTCGCATCTATCTTCTATCACCATCTCTACCCATCCACCCATGCAACCCCACCCCTCTCTATCTTCTGATCAAATCGATGGAAGCCCATGATATCAATATATGCGACATGGTGTGGGGATGCTGGAGAAGGTGTTTCTCGACTGTGGGGCTCACTATCGCGTCGAAAATTGAGACTGAAATGGGGTGCGAAGAAATTGTTTGTAAATTTGGATTGCGTGTATTGTTTGATGATATTAGACTAAGAATAGATGCCCCTTGACAAGTATGGTCGATCAATGTGGTGGTACCGACATGGGCATCAACGGAAAAGGTGGTGCCGCCCAAAAAAAGTCCGTAGTTACTAGTTTTTAGCCTGATTTTTGGTGCATTTTGGATGATATAGGTCGGAATGTTGGTTATGGTTTGTAGTGAGGCTGAGGTGGTCATGCTAGTGGTGGAATCCGACAGCTTGGGTGGTGGTTGGCTGACGTTTGGAGGCTTCAAAGGTGGCATGACACCTCGAGCAGCGTGATCTATATATAGTGGTGGTGGTGGTTGAGATTTGTTGAAAGTGCTGTTGGTACACTTGGTTCTGACGTTGTTGGGAGTGGTAGCAGCAAAAATCGGGTGTGACCAAATCTATCTTCATTGTAACTGTTTGGGACCAGGTCTATTTAATTGTAATTGTATGTAACTTGGTCACTTATACTAAAAAATTAAACCGACTTGGTCACAGACAATCACATTAAAGACAAATTTGATCGAGATAATGCGGGAAAGTAGTATTTATGATCGTTAATTTGAGTTGAAGGTGGTAATGGTAGTGACAGTGGCAGTAATTGTGGTGCTGGTCTGCAGTGTGTGCAAATTTGTTTGTGGTGATTCTCTGAAACCAAGTATGTGTTTATTGTGACTTGTCGTGACCAATTACGTGTTAATCATGATCAATTGTGACTTGATCACATACGTCGCAGTTAAAATTGACCTAGTCATACTGAAGTCAAATTTGATCACAATGAGCCACATATAACACAAATTAGTGACTTTGTTACATATAATCACAAATTGGACAGTCACAAACGGTCATGCCGAAAATAAATTTGGTCACAAATAGTCACATATAACACATGTACAATCACAACAATTAGTCATAAATCTGGTCACCTACAATACACCACTATTGCTACCACAATTTCTAGAGATTTTTTTACCGTGGAGGGGGTGGGAAACCGTTTTCAATTTTTTGAGATTTTTCTACAGTGGGGTGGGGTGGTTCTATGGTTGGGTGTAATCTCCGGTTTTCAATTTCTAAAAATTTTCTTGGGGTTGGATGAAATCTTCACTTTCAATTTCTGGAAATTTTCTGGGGGGTGCGGTGAATATGTAGATTAAATTTAATTTTATATTATTATTATTATTTACCACCTGATTTATAAAATATTTTAAGAAGTTTGTTAGTTGTGAAATGTGGTTGAGCTATGTATTGTTCCTTGGCTAAAATTGACAGAGGAAATTACAAAAAAAAAAGATATTTAATTTTGGGATAATTGTAGTAGGGGTCCCAAACCTATTTATTCTTTGCGCAATTTTTCCTAACCTTTGATTTGTGCCAACGGATGTTCCAAATCTTTAATAAATATGCGCCGAATGTCCAAATGGATGGGTTTCCATCCATTTGACCGTTAGTTGATCAGAAAAGTCAAAATTAATTCAATTTTTACCAAATTAAAAAGGGCTTGATGATAATTTTACTATTTATTCCCATAAAATAATTAAAATAACACTATTCATCTCCTTCCCCACCCCACCCCATAGAAAATCAACGACCATCCCTCCCACGCGCCACCATCAGGTCTCGTCGCCACATCTCCCACGACCACGACCACAACCTCAAGAATAATCACTACGTCAACCCTCAATCTCTGGGTTTGGTTCCATGATTGATCTGTGCAATTTTAACTCCTATCTGTGCAATTTCAAAAAATTTCGACAACAAAGAAAAACCAAACAAAATCAACTCTCAAGCCTTTCCCAGTCATCAATGGTAATTCTGAAAATCCTAAATCCAGCAATCGAGGTACCCGCTACAAATCCAGCAAACCTTAAAACCTAAATCCAGCAATCCAGCAAACGCCAAAAATTTTCGACAACAAAGAAAAACCAAACAAAATTGTGGACTGCTACCATCGTTGCTGGCTCGATTCAGGTACCGAAACCCGCATCTGCACTCATTAGCTCCCCTATAGTCACTGGCTTCTTAATTTTTCTGGTTATTACATTGAAGAAGGGTGTTCGCTGATTTGAAAACTTTCCATATTCGTTACTTTTGGGTTCATCATCTTCACAGTGTGCTGGAGCTTGCAGTGGGGTTGTGGGTTGTTTGTGGTGTTGATGGTGGTAGTTGTGGTGTGGTGTGGTGTGATGGTGGGGATTGCAGCGTCGACACGGTGGAAAGTGGGGAGTGGATTTCAGATTGGGGCGACGGTTTTACCTAGATGTTTTTCCGCTTCTTCCCGATATTTTTTCGAGAGGATGATGAAGGGTGGGTGGGGAAGATGATTAGCCGAAAATGATTAAGGGAAATGATGAATCGGTGGGTGTCTGTCGATCAAGTTCGAAGAAGATGAAGGTGGGGGTGGAGAAGAAGAAGAAGAAGAAGAAGAAGAGGAAGGTGGGTGGGTGGGGGGGGTGGGTGGGAATTTTAATTTTTTTAAGATTAACTATTATTTTAATTGTTAATAATATTTGAGAAAATATTAATTATAAAGTTATCATTTTACCCTCATTAATTTTGGTCAAAATCAATTTATTTGGTCAACTAACGGTCAACCAAAATATTAATTTTGGCCAAAATCATTCATTTGGACCTCCGACGCATATTTATTAAAGGTTTAGGACCTCCGTTGGCACAAATCAAAGGTTATGGTAAAATGCGCAAAAATGAAAAGGTTTGAGATATCTACTGCAATTATCCCTTTAATTTTTCAAATTCAAAAATCAATTCTTAGGTTTCTAACCTAAATAAAAGAGACACTTCATATATTACTATTCATAAGCTGAGTCGAGCCAAATGACTTTTGGCTCAGCT
>CAIGRN010120470.1:0-15058 GCA_903798345.1 Fraxinus anomala | reverse complement strand
CTCTCTCTCTCCCCGAAATCGAAGCCGACAGGAAAGAAGGCCACCGTCGGCAACTGTCACCACCAGATCTAACAAACCCTGGCGCCTCTACGTGCAGATCTATGGTTTCACCGGTACACAGATTGCAGCGAATCATGACAGCTTCTTCTTTGCTCACTACGGCGACGGCGACAGCGAAGGCTACTGTGAACGACATTATCGCGACGATGTGGCGAGATCGACTCCAGTCAGGTGAGGTATGGTGTGGTGGTGAATCTAGTACGGTGGATCTAGGTAGTGGCGACAGGGGTAGAGGTTCTGGCGGTGGCGGGTTTAGGGTTTTTTTGTTGGGTTGTGATTGTAGTGTAGTAATGCCTGTGTTGTTGGCGGCAACGGGGTTGGTGATGGATCTGGGACGGCACGACGACAGGGTGGGGGTGTGCTGGCGGTGACGAGTTTGAGGTTTTTTGTTGGGTGGTGGTTGTGGTGTGATGTGGTTTGTTAATGGTGGTGCAATAGTGGTGGGTGGTGGTGGATGGAGATTCGATAGTGGTGGTGGTTGTGATTTTTATTGGTAGTTGACTGGATCTGGTAGCAACGATTTAGTGGTGGCGACGTGGTGTTAGTGGCGACATTGATGGGGATGGTAGTGGATCTGGTGGCGAAGAAGACGGGTGGATGCGGTGGCGGTAATGTTGGTGATGGTGGTGTGTGACCAATTACTTGGCTACATGTGATCAAATATTAATCTGTGACTTTAAAATTTGATAGCTTGTGACTAGAAAAGTAATTTGTGACCAACAAATTTGAAAACCTGTGACTGATAGATAAATAGTGACTTGTAATTTTTTTGATTTGTGACAAATAAAATAAATTGTAATCTATAAATTTTTTTTATTTTTGACCTCGAAATAATCTGTGACCTACAAAATTTTTAATTTATGATCTCAAAATAATTAATTTGATAATATGTAACCAGTAAATAAATTGTGACTCATATTCATAAGTATGTATCTGTGACCATGAATTGTAAAATTTTGATTTTAATATATTTAATTAATAAAATATATTTAATTGATTAACTAAATACCTGATTTTTACATTTTTAAAAGTTAATACCTGAATTTTACAATTGTAAAAGTTAATACATGATTTATGAACTCTTCCCATTTAAATATAAGATTAAAAAGTATAATATAATGTATAAGATTTGACAAAATACATAACTACAAAAAAATTTAAGGTTCTTTTTAAAAAATAAGAAACTTGCGTAAAAGTTTAATAGCAAATTACACATTTTTAGGTCGTGTATTATTTATCAATCACAAATTATTCATTATATTAGTCACAATTGTGCAAATAATTTATCACAATTACTTTTCATTCCATCCCACTCCACCCCACCGTGCAAACGAAGCAGGCTCCAGCACTACCTCCCATGTACAACACCCGAACCCACTCAAATTGTCATCGTCACCTTACCACCACTTCTTTCAAATTCACCTCAAAATCTACCACTACCACCACCTCCTCCACAATCAAACAAGCGAGAAGACATAAGTTATAGTTGCCACCACTCTTCCACGGTCAAACCATTGTCACCATCACCGCTATCCCCTTCAAACATACCCAAAATCCACCACAGTCAAATAGACGAGAAGACTCAAATCACCATTGCCCACCTCACCACAATGCACCACCTCTGCAGTCAAACCATTGTCGTCATTACATTTCATCATTTAATGGCTAACCCATTAATGAAAACAACCAATATGTAGTTCTAATTTCTCTATTTTTTCATTCTATTGCTTTTTGATAATGGGATATGAAATGATATATCCCTTCGGATTACCTCTTACTTGGTCCTTGCTAACGATGTTTTGTGTTTATTTATTTATTTTCCTTTAAACTTTTAAATGCTAGATCGAGAGGTAGTTAGAGTGTATGAATTGTGGTGATAGGGATGTACCGGGAATTAATAAGTTGTATAGGGTTCCTTTGTGATTCATGTTGACATGACAAATACTTGTATTATCGAGTGGATGAATGTAATACATTTAAACTTATTAATATTAAAATAATACATGACCGTTCCTCCTCCTCATTAATTTGTCACACTTATTTGACAAATAATCATGATCTTTAATTTAAATCAATCAAACGACCAACATATTTTCACTAAGATAATGTGAGTTTGTTATAACCACTTGAGATAAATAAGATATTGAGCGTTGAATTAACTTAAATTAAAGGTCATGATTATATATCAAATAAGTATGTCAAATTTATGAGTAGGAGGAACAATTTCAAACATAATATTCATTAATTAAATATGTAAGATTAGATTAAATAATAATTTATCGAGTCGTGTGTTATCCGTTTATGCATGATCTCCGTATCAACATGGACATTTAAAAATGGGTTTTGCTACTTATATCTATTATTACCAAATATCAAGTTTGTAATTAAGCCCTTGTTTGATAATCATTAAAATGCGATTTTTTGAAAGGAAAAAAAAGTTTTGAAATAGTGATTTTTTGGAGAACGTGTAGTTAAAAAATAAGATTTTTTTAAGTTTAAGTGTACAATATTTTATTATGAGAACATGGTTGAAAATGAATTTGAGAAATTTTATTTTATAAAAATGATCATGAAACGGTGGCTAATTTTATATTATTTAACAATATATTTCTAAGAGAAAGCTTGTGCTGACATTTTAGTCTCCTACAAAAATTTATTTTCAATTACATATTTTTACAATAAAATATTTTGTAATATATCTTTTAATTTTTCTAAAATACTCATTTTATTGAGCTTATTTTTTTTGGGTAAAGATATATACTTTGATAAAGTTAACGTGCTAAGAATCAAATCCCCAAATTGCTAATACAAACCCAATCAATTTTAATTGCCGAAGCAACGTAAATACCCCCACGATGATCAATTCCCGTAATTTCAATTCGCTTCGACCATAATCGCGAACCCATGCATGGCTTCTGCAAATCTATCGGCTTGCATTTTAGGGCTTCTCTTCGTATCATATTCATTCTTGCCATCCGTTAGTTCCACAGATGAACTTTCTTTCGGTAAGCTTCCCTAACATCTTTTTTAGAATTGGGTTTAAGACAAAAAGAAGACATCTTTTACTGGAACACTCAGTTATTGGATAAATATGTAGTTGGCAATTTGATCGATGAAATTTGAATTGTGTCATGGGTGTGATTTAGGTTTCAAAATTGTAGGGTTTTGGTTTCACTGTAGTAAAATTATTGCAATTTTTAGAAAATTTAACTTTTAATCACTCTTAAGCATGGGCAAACATTCTATAATTAGGTAAAGAGATCCAATGGAGACAGAAAAATGTTATATCCATATGGTATGTTTGATAAGGTGGATGGATAGTAATGGGCAGTATTGAGGTTGAAAAGGAAGTTAGAGTCTTGTTTAGTGTACTGTTGAAAATCCCGTTCAGAGTTGCGTGCCAAACATGTCCATCCTTTATATGAAATTATAGAACTTATAAACAGTATAATTCTGTTAATTGCGGTTTATTTGCTGTTGTATGAAAGTGATGTACATATGTGGTTGGTTTTGGGCATTTTAAAACCATGCCATGGTTCTATGCCTGTTTACTTTTCTCTTGAAATAGTTTCTCTGTAGTGGAATAGGATCCACGGCCTATACTAAATGACTATCGGAACTATGCAATTCATATTGATTCATTCAAAATATCATCCTCTTATTACAACGGGATCTGTCGAATGATTATTATCTTATTCAGCTGGAGACATGGTATTAAGGATATATATATCACATACATAAAGCCACACATTTTGAGTTAGGGGATCCCCAAATTAACATGCAATAAAACTTTGAAACAACATATCAATGATGGAATTTTTGAGACCTTATTATAAGAGTTCGCTACGAAATTTTTTAATAACATTTGTACAGTTACATCATTTGTAATACTAGGAGGAGACTTACACAATCATTTGCAATCATATTAACCGACAAGGCCTCAATCATTTCTAGTAATTCAATAAATAAACAAGGGCAAGCCATTGGTTACCTAAGAAGTGGGACTTGAGCCAAAATTCTGAAGTGACACAACACTACATTTCAATAACTCTTGGTAGATTTGCAATCCTGCATTCATTCACTAACCAGTTAAAACTTTCACACACACACGTACTCATAAAAAGAACCTTATAATCTATATATACCAGTGGCAGTAAAAGTCTGGGAAAATAATATTACCATACTACCATTATACTATACATACATTTCAAGGAAATGCAAAATGAAAAGCAGAATCAATAACAGCAAAAATATATGTTGTAGCTACATGTAAAAACTATAAACTGCAGTGAAAGGGGGTTAATAAAGTGTGATGTTTGAGCCAAGTTATTTGGACATGATGTGGGAGAGAATTGGGCCCCGAAACTTTTTATTAATAAATTTAAATAACAGTAGAATTAAAAAAATAAAAAAATTGCAGAAAATTTTGGGGTTGTACCCTTCATTCGGCCCCTGCATACATTGTGTCAAAATGCTTGTACATTTAGGTATATATAGCATTATATTTATAGAGTTTCTATATATGCATGTACGAGTCTGCCAATGCATGTATATTAGTCTGTCTCTGAGCTTATTTTTTAGTTCTGCAGTTATTTGCGAGTCTGCCTCATTGCAGCTATCACCAAGCTTGATAGTGGAGAAGTCCCCGGGGTCCAAGCCAGGAACCAATGTGAAATGTGAAAGAGTTCATATCCATGGCTTTCGCAGGCTTAAACATTTGAGCAAGTTTGCCAATTCAATAAAGGTAAAAGTTTCATATGTAAATCCAAGTGGCCGTCCACCGAATGTCGAGATCTGTTTCCACAGGTGAGTCTATATACATAATGCTAAATCATTTTGTTCAGTGTAAAGGAAATTGCTTGCTTCATTGGAATCTAGTTATACACAATGCTAAGTCATAGTAAAAGAATCTGCTTGCTTAATTGGAAACCTGTTTATTTTTTATTTAGTCTTTTGTGTGTTCCAAATCCAATTTTCTACATGAGCTTATATACGGACAAAACTTTCCTTGGTTTGTTAAGTGTGCAACTGTACTATTGATAAGGGGTTGCTTTTATTAACTTATATGTCTTGAATCTGTATATTCGTTGTTTTTCATCGTAATACATCGATTCTTCATCTAATCTAAGTTTAGGAAGTATGTTCAATCAGCAGATCCTAATTAAACTCAGTTGTACAAAGCCTTATCCCGTACATATCTCTGGTGTATTATAAAGATCCTCTTCTTTCACTCTTTTGTATAAAGAAGTCAATTGAATTCTAAATTCAAAATATAATAAAATGAAATTTGGTTATAATTTTTTTTCCCTCTTGCAGAAACTTATGCTATATTTTGTGGCCCTAAAACATCTTTTCCTCTCTCGTCTTATAGATTTTATAGGTTTCAAAAGAAAAATTTCAAATTAATAATTTTGTTGCAATCGCCCTTTTCATAGATGTGCATACGTCTATATTTATGAGTACCAATTTATAGCTATATTTAACTTTGCAGCAATGTGTCCCTTGGGATAGGGATGTGCCCTCAAGGTCAGTGGGAGAGACTTACCAATGGTTTATGGGTTGGATCAATGTCACCTTTTGGTCACAAGCTCTTAGATATACGGATGGGAGCTGCTTCTTCAGAAAGTCTTCAGGTGTCCTTTGATGAAGGTTTGTTCCCCACAAATCAATTTCTTCTTCTATGGATATTTTCACTGACGTAATTTTCAATTTATATTTTAATATATATTTTGGCGCACTTATATAAATTGGCGTCTTATTTTGCAGAATTCTACTTATACCGCATAGTATTTTTGGTCTTGGGGATAACTATGATAACTCTTGCTTCCTGGCTCAGCAAGTCTTTAGTATTTTACTACAGTGGTGCAATGTCAGTAGGAGTTCTTCTTGTGATATTGGTGATCCTTTTCCAGGTAGGTCCAGACCTTTGGGTCTTTCAGATCATTTTGACATCTTCACTGCTACCAGTTATCTTATTTCTTACACGAAAGGCCTCTAGGCCATGATTGTTATGGTTTTTTCTATTATGCATTTACAGAACAATATATTTAGGCAATGCTTCATCTAAGGCGACTTAAGGACCATGAGTTCAAATGCATGTGTGGAGACTCTTGGTTCATAGAAGCTCATCATTGTGTAACTGTGTTGACTTTTCGTGTTTTGTTTTTACAAGCCTTCGTACTTTATTTACTTAACAGGGAATGAAGCTTCTTCCAACTGGTCGGAAGAGTTCTATGGCAATATTTATGTATTCGTGCTCTGTGAGTACTGTCTCTTAGTACATACTGAACCTTTCTTTTGAACATCGACGTCTCTCTCAATAATGATTACTTTGGTTCAATTTTTTTATTCAGGTCGGCTTAGGGTTTTTCCTTCTTGACTATGTGCCAAGATTGTTGCGTTCAGTACTTGTGGAGATTGGAATCTCTGAAGACATTTACAATCCTGTATGTAAGTTTCTTCTTGTTAATATTTATAGTTTCTTGCAGATACTTTTTCCAGCATTGAGATAGTGAATTAATTGTCTTAAATCCGGAGAACTTTTTGTTCCATTATATTTGCCTCTTTATAGGACAAAGTTCCACACACGTAATGCAAAAATTACAATTGAATGTTGCCAAGTCTTTTAGTTAGATATTCAAGTTTTCCCTTTGCAGACTCTAGGTAGAGTTTGCTTTCCGTGATTGACATGCTCATAGTGAAATCTAAAAATAAATTAATTTTTCGCATCAAACTTAGCCGCTGTTTGGGCTCCATTAAAATTAGTTTTTGGGGGAAAATGTATTTTGGAATATTGATTTTTTTGGAGAATGTGTAGTTAAAAAATAAGGAAAAATTTTGGGTTTACGTGTAATATTGTTTTATTGGAGAATGTGTGATTGAAAAGAAGAAAGAGAAAAGTGCATTTTGGAATAATACGGAGCCCAAACAGGGGCTTAGTTTTACATACGAAGTCTTTAAACAAAGTTCCTGTATGACATTTAGTCGAGAGAAATATGTACATAAGCATAAATTATCGTGAAATTTGACACTTCTTATGTACAGGCAAATACAGTTTCAACAAATTAGTTATAATTCCATTTTTACACAAGGACAACTTTTTTATTGCTTTACACGACACCTTTATTTCTTATTTTAATATATTAATCAAGAGGATTTGTATCAGGCGCTTCTATAACCACCTGTAGTATTGACTTCTAGGTCTATCACTAGCAGTCACTATGGGATATTAGGAACACAGAAGGAATTTCTACTACTACTACCCAGCATTGTTTATGATTTGGCTATGGCCACGAGACACCGTCCGTCCACCTGCTCTTATTGTTCCTTCATGGTTTGGGCTAGGACTTTCTTAAGTTGTATTTAACGTGGGTAAAAGATATGATTAGTTATGAGGATATGTAATGCTTGTCTGTTTTACAGGGGCCAATGTATAGTTAAAGAAAAGTGAAAGAATCCTATTTTGGTTCAATAAGTCAAATGTATACAACATTAGAAATTCTTAATCAGTAGGAGTCTAGGAGAATAGGTGATTTTCGTTAATGGTTATCCCATGATAATCATTTCCTTATAAAATAGTTTTTGTATTTCATATATAACACTGCTTTCATCTTTGGAATAAGTGATATTTTTCTGCACATGATAATTTCTTCTATGTTTTGCTAACTTCCAGTGCTTACGTGGTGCAGCTGGCAATATTTCTGCTTGTGTTTCTTGTAATTGCTGGAGCTTGGCTTGGTTATTGGTTTGTTCGCAAACTTGTAATTACAGAGGATGGATCTATTGATATTGGTGTATCTCATTTTGTTGCTTGGTCAATTCAGATTGTTGCTTCAGTGTTGATCCTTCAGGTTTTGCTTTATATCATTGATTTCCATTTGATGGAGTTTGATTGAATCTATTTTTGGTGGGAAGTAACGAATTAATTTGTTTGTGCTTCAGAGTTCTGAGGATCATTTATTTGCTGTTGAGGCTTTGGTAGGTGGAATTTTTGTTTCTTCAGCGTTGAAGAAATTGAGCAATCCAAAGGTCATTCGTCGGGTTTACAAGTGAGTCCAACTTATAATTCTTGTCCAAAATAATCCCTTTTGTGGATTAAATTTGGTTATAACCCAGCGGCGTGATATTATCCCCTCGAAGAAGTGTGTCCGTAATTCACTCTTGCTACCTCTGCCATAGTAGCATATGAATACTTTGGCATCTGTTGTGCATTTATTTTTATTTTTCTATGTTCCGATGCTATTATTAGATTTATCCTTTTTCTTTGACATGCAAATAATTTGAGGGACTCTTGCAGAAGATTGTGTAGATTAGAGATAAATCTTGGAAAGTCTCTGGATCCCTGTGCATCAAATATTGATGATTCCTATGCCAACAGAACTTTCACCAAATCTCCACATACTCCTCTTCAAGGTTAGCTTTACTTTCAACATGAAATATCTACACTGATGAATTGATTTGATGAATCTCTGGACTAACTTCTTTTTCATCTTCCTCTTTTGCCCATGTTTCATCACTCCCAGGTTCAATCAGCAAATCATCTGGTAGGTTGTCAGATTCAGGGTCTTTCTTTTCTAGCTTCCACAACACTCCCAACAGAAGAAAATTTTCAAAGGATGAATGGGAGAAATTCACTAAGGATAACACACGGAAGGCACTGGAAGGTCTGGTTTCTTCGCCGGATTTTAACAAATGGGCTGTAGCTAATGCCGATAGAATAACCCTAACTCCCAAGAAAGAAGCTAGGGATCAGCAAAGGAGATGGTTCCATTGGCTTTGAAGATTCATCTGATTCAAACGCGTGAACACACTCCACATGACTACACTTTTCACCAGCCGGATTGTTGTACGACTATGCAAGTATATATCATTGTTCTGTACATATTTTCCCGGTTAACCCGTACATTTTTATGTGTTGACCCCTATGCAGCCTGACCAACATTTGACTAAGCTAAGCTATTGACTTGCAGGAAAAGAACATGGTTCGCTGAGAAGCTGTATCTTTCATCTATATAATTCAATTGAAATCAACCTTTCTGATCTACTGTAGGAGTAGGGATCTATGAATTTTTGGTTTTCTTTTGTCTTTCTCTATGTTCTTGTATTTGTCCAGGTATCTGGCTTTTAGTGTCTTGAATTTATTCTGTACACGATTCAATATGGTGCGGTTGTCACCTCTTTCGTACTCGCTTATCTTTAGTTGCCTGTAAAAATGGGCTCTTCTTTCGTGCTTGCTTATCTTAGTTGCTTGTAAAAATGGACTCTTCTTGGTTACGTGTAAATATCTCGAGGAGTGATGTACTTGCATTAAAAAGATAGCACTACATTATTGTTCAGCAGGCATCAATGGTCTCTCTCTGATTGTCACCACTCTGTACTTTTTCAAAATGGACAATTAGTCATATTTAGGGTGTGTTTTTCTTTCATTATTGGAAGATAAATGGAGTAATGAATGGTATTTTTTGGAGAATGTATGATTGAAATTTAAAGTAATTTTATTGATTTGTGTGTAGAATATTTTATTTAGTGAATGTATGGTGGAAAATTTTACTGTAATAAATAATTTTTTAGATTAATGGTAGACAAACATGAGTTTAGCAAGGCCTAAATAACCAAAAGTAAATAGTTCACTAGACTAAAAGCGACGAGACTCTTGAAAAGTTAAAAGATGTTTTTGAGATTTAAGAAGTTTTTCTTGAATCTGTCTGAATGGCTTAGAATGTGTTTGTTCGACCTAAAATAATTCTCAAGAAATTAAATAAAAAGCGAAAGCAAAAGTAGAAGACCTTTCAAACGTGTCCTAAGAATAAAAGAAATAAATAGCATAACTGTTTTTACCTTACAAGCAACAACTAAAAGGACTAAACAGATAAAAATGGCATCTACCGTCTAATGCCATTGTGCCGTGGAATCTTAGGCCATAATTGAGAATCTCTCTATCTATCGTGGGACGGATGATAAGAGATGTTTCCACAAAATAATGCTGAAGTCTATCGAGAAGAATGTGACGGTCCATGATGATCGTCAATTGCAAATTTTCAGTCAAGCACAAAGTGAACATTACTATCATATTTCCATGAGGTTTGTCTTTTTACGAGTGATTTGAATGTTGTCCTAGTTATTGCTCTTTGCAATATCGAAAAACGATTTACAATTTGAATCACACGAAAAGAGAAAAAACAAGTTAAAATAAAGTGGACAATCAACTTACTGTACGTGGCTACTCACCAATAATTGAATATGTATTAACAAATTTTCTTGAGTGCAGTCTAGTTAATCGAGCATAGCCGAAGTGAATCAGTATAATTACTTGATCAACCTTACAGATTTGCATGCTCTCTCTCTCTCTTCCTTGTCTTAAAAGGTTTTTGTTGTTTAAATCCTATTCAAAAACCTAATTTAATGGCAGTTTCATCTTCGAGCTTATTCATTCGGTTTCAAAACTACCAAACAAAATCAATTTTCTCCCACAATGCTATTTGGAGGTCTAAAACTAACGATGAACATCAATTCTTCAAAAGATTGGGCGGAATCGAATTTAGTAACGGCAGTTTGGGGAATAGAATCAACGTTTATAGGAAAACAGAAAGTGCGGGAATGGAGGCTAGTAGTGCTGTTAAAGACGAGATGTTCGTAGGATTCTTTCGTGAAGCCTGGCCATATTTTCTTGCTCACAGAGGCAGCGTTTTTGTTATCGTGATCTCTTCTGAAATTGTCGATAGCTCCAACTTAGATCCCATTCTCATGGCACGTCTTTTCTTGAAATTATTTCGTTTGAAGTTTTCATTGATCTTGTATTTATGTTCATTAGCTGCAAGAATTGGAAAAAGAAAAAAGATTGATTTTTTGCGGCATTTGCAAAATATAATTTGCGAATTAACTTGTAGGATATTTCTCTACTACATGGGCTGGGAATCAAATTTGTTATTGTACCCGGGACTCATGTCCAAATAGACAGGCTTCTGGCTGAAAGAGGTAATCAAAATTTATTGCTCTATCATCCTCTTTGTTGGTTTAACTTCGAATTTGATGTACTTGTATGTAACTAAGAATCTTTAACACTTCAGTTAATTTACTTTTTATCCCGCAACATTCTTTTATTTGGTAATTTATCATTGTTGCTAAATGTTCTTTCTGGTTTATTCTTATACATGGACCCTTCCCTTCCCTTGTTAGTTTTTGATAGTTAGTCAGTACTCACGTGTCATGTTCCAGGATGTCAACCCAAGTATGTGGGTCGCTACAGAATCACGGACTCTGATGCTCTTAGTGCTGCAATGGATGCAGCAGGGAGAATTCGAATCATGATTGAGGCCAAGTTATCCCCAGGGCCTTCCTTGAGTGGTATCCGCCGCCATGGAGACAAAAGCCAGTTGTATGATGGTGTCAGTGTTGCCAGTGGTAATTTTCTAGCAGCTAAGGTAAGAATGCTGATATAACACTCGAGGGTTGTACGGATTTTTAAGTTATGTGAGACGTTATTTTTTATGGTTTTTCTCAGAGAAGAGGAATAGTTGAAGGAATTGATTATGCATCAACTGGTGAAGTTAAGAAAATAGATGTTTCTCGCATTCGTGAAAGGCTTGATCAAGATTGTATTGTGCTTCTGAACAATCTTGGTTACTCAAGCTCTGGAGAAGTATTAAATTGCAAGTATGCTATATGGCTTTTGATAGGTAGTTTTGTTTCCAATTTGGGGATATGCACAAGGGTTATGTTACTTTGTGAGGCTTGTGCATTCTGTAATTATTATGTGGCAAAAATGGATGAAGATAGATTTTTTAGCTCCCATCTTGCATTATTTTCAAAACTTATGCTTCTTTTTTTGTTGGTCTTTTAATTTAACAACAGTCTGTTATTTCCTTTCATTGAGTTTTGTTAAACCAAAGGGCACGAGTTAATGTATGTTCTTGTGTGACTCTTTTACAAGGTTTTGTTTCTGTAATTCTTTTTAATTTTTACATGAATTAACTGTTGTAAAAGTATACAACTCTGCTTTGTAATTTATGTTGATTGTACTAAGTGGTTAAGTCTTGGGAACCAATTCTTTCTGCTTCTCTACTTTGCAGCTCGTATGAAGTTGCCACAGCTTGTGCCATGTCTCTTGGAGCAGAGAAACTCATTTGCATAATAAATGGACCAATTCTAGATGATTGTGGACGACTTATTAGTTTCTTAACTCTTCAAGATGCAGACATGTTAATTCGCAAGCGAGCTAAGCAAAGCGAGACAGCTGCTAATTATGTAAAAGCTGTTGGTCAGGACGATTTTACTTGTGTACCATATTATGATCCAAATGGAACAGCCCCTTCTCAAAATGGGAAGGCTTTTAGTGAGAGGTATATTCCAAAATTTCAGAATGGTGTTGGTTTTGACAGTGGAAATGGACTTTGGTTCAGTGAACAAGGTTTCGCTATAGGAGGTCAAGAAAAACTCGGTGGATTAAATGGTTACCTATCAGAATTAGCTGCTGCAACCTTTGTTTGCAGAGTAAGTCCCCGCTATTTAATGACGTGATGGTCTTATTAAGTAACCAATTATTTGATCTGCTAAATGAAACATGTCGCCCTGTGTCCAAAGCAATCACTTTGTTTTCTATTGTTGTTGGCAGTAGCTAGATTTTTATTCTCTGGTTATATCTTATTTTAAGAAACTCCACTGGCAAACGAAACTTGAGGAAACATGGAAATTATTCTAATGATACCATTCCATGATTGCAACTTTTTCATCAATATGTGGCTAATTTATGACATAGCATAGCAATTTTTTTCTGCCATTCAAGGTGGATATCTTGAAATCAATGTTATTTGGCCATGGATGTTCATATATTTTAAGGTTCCCATTTCTTTCTCAAGAAAGGGTAGAGGGTTGCCACGTTTCATTAATTCCATAATGCCTCTCACAGTAGGTTTTGGGAATATTCCTAATAATTTTATTCTATTTATTATCAGGGAGGTGTGCACAGAGTTCATCTTTTAGATGGGACTAATGCTGGAGTTTTATTGAAGGAATTGTTTCAAAGAGATGGAGCTGGTACGATGGTGGCTAGGTATGCATACTTCTTTGGCAGATAACTTCATAAATTTTCTTTCAATCTATATTTTCTTTAAGCTGAATGGACGGCCATTTCCATGAGCTAAATCTGATCAGCAGGCATTCAGTCTACTGTTTTCTATATTGTCCAATATGTGACAATGGGGCTTCAAGGCATTTAGAGAGTTTTAGTGGATTCCATTCCACCAAAAACCTTTGGATCCTGTTATTGACAGTCATTCTCTGCACAAAATAGTTCACACCCCACCCATTCTAGAACAGAGATTTGATCTTTACAACCTAAACATGCATTATTCTTGTTTCCAAATTCAGTTGCAAATTTTGAACTCTTCTTTCACTCTATTATGTAACTTAATGGGACAGCATCGTGCATTATCATTGCATCTCTGATTTTACTTGTATCACTGTAACAAAGAAATATGCTGTGTAGAAGCCATGTGTTTCTCTCTCCCTCCCACGCTTCAACAAAAAAAAAGAAGAGATATAAAGGATTAAGGAAAATTGTTTGGCTAGTTATAATTAACGATTTTTAACTGACATGGATTGACTCCATTATGCAGCGATCTTTATGAAGGAACGCGGATGGCTAGAGTTGCGGATCTCCCCGGAATCAAACAACTTTTGCAACCTTTAGAAGAGTCTGGCACATTGATAAGGAGGGCTGAGGAAGAGGTTTGCTCCTGTAATCATAATTTATTTTTTATACTCAGTACACCATTTGTTCAATTGCTCATTATTGTACGTGTATTTTAGCTCCTTAAAGCACTGAATTCATTCATAGTCGTTGAAAGAGAAGGTCAAATTATAGCCTGCGCCGCTCTCTTTCCTTTCTTTGAAGATAAGTGCGGCGAGGTTGCTGCTATTGCTGTTTCTCCTGAATGTCGAGGGCAAGGACAAGGAGACAAATTACTTGGTATGATGTAAATAGCTTTCATTTTGATCTTTCAGTCTTCCAGTAAATGTGGGGCAAAGTTCATTTATTTTTATCACCGATTTAACTACAATTAAAAAAGCAAATACTATATGAACTTCCTAAATTAATACCCCCAATAATTATTAACCTCTGACATTTAATAAAATTTCATGAAACTGACCGCGTTGTATAAGCATAATTTAAAGTTTCTTCCATCTAATAATTAATACAAAATATCAAAACAAACTAAAATTAATCATTAGAATCATGTTCCTTGGAGTACTATCCTTAATTTTTTATTGGAGATGTATACCAAGCTCATTGGTAACTTACAAACAATAAATATATAAGACTAACTTAGCATGATGAACACTTTATAATTGCCTAGATGTATTGGTCTTAGCAAATATACATGAAATAATTTTTTTAAGTAGATGTTCTACAAATTAATAACTTTCGTTAATTAATAAATTGCTGTGCAGCGGATCGTATTAATTTGGAGAGGTAGAAACAAGCATCTATCTAACAGAAGAAGCTCTAGGAGTTTTTAGCAGTGTGCTTTCGAGAAAGAGGTCTTTTTTAGTGGACGCAAAATGTTTGGTATGGTAGAAATTTAGGTACCTCCTTTTTTTTTAATGAAAGGGCTAGCAACTGGAAAACGTTCTACTCTGATCCTTTAGGAGTTCAGAAGCACCAAAAGGGTACCAGAAATTATAACGTTTTACTGTGGCTTTTGTGTAACGTAGTCATCACCGTCTCTCCTCCCTAGTAAGAAACACTGACAAACCACCTTGGTTTGAGTTACCCTCCCCTTTTGGTCTCATCCAAAATGTTTGTGGAACAGCCAATAATATCGTTCTTTTGACACATATATCTCTGCATATGAGTGGAATAGGGTAGGTGAAATTTCAGAAAGTGAGATGTGTATTTTAACCTAGTTATCTAGATATAGTTCTATGAAGTTCTTTGGATGCACAGATAACACCACCATTGTCAATTATATGCAGATTACATTGAGAAGAAGGCATCTTC
>CAIGRN010120404.1:0-12486 GCA_903798345.1 Fraxinus anomala | reverse complement strand
CATACACATCATAAAGATTTCCTAAACTTCATTTATTTCCCCTATATATTTCTAATATTATTCCAATAGCTACAAAAAATCAAGAGCTTTGCTGAAATAAAAAACTACCCAAAAAAATTTATGTAGGTATTATTTTAGTAGTGGATTTTGTAAAACTTTTTTAGGGTTTAATACTTACAATCGGACATCAGGGCATTGGAATCCACTTTTCGCTAAATAATGCTCCACCAATTCATCTGGAATCTGTAACAATTAAAAATTAAACATTTTTACTATAATCATTCAATTCTTATGAATCTTTGTATGCGTATAAAGCATGTATATAAATGTGTAATGATTCTTACAGTGGGTGTATAATCCATTAAAGAAGCTAGAAAATCGGTGAGTGCAGCATCGTCGTCGTGGCGGCCGTCGCTGGGTTGCTGTTGGCTGCTCTGAGCGTTCATCTTCTCTCTCAGTGGCGTGGGTGTGGTGTTCGATAGAATCGTTTCTGTTGAAGAAAGGTCAACTCTTAAATCAGCAAAATCCTGTTTTATTTTTTAAAACTTGAATTATGTCCTCAATCTATAGCTTTAGTAGCAAAATGATCCTCGATTTATAAAACCGATCATTTTGGTCTTTAGTCTTTCTTTCTTGGTGCGGAAATTGTCCAACTTATTGTAAAATGCAATTGCAATCCTTTTGATAGTTGGAGGTGGTGTAAGAGCACGTGTGTATCTTCGTAAATTGTATGTAAATTCCAATGAATCGGTTCTACAAAAGCTCAACTCTCTATTAGAGAAAGAGATCGCCGAATACAAATATATCCAGTCGAACACATCAAACACATGAAAAAAATAAAACGACTTAATTTCTTAAATCTAAATCAAGTTTGGATGTTGAATTGGATATGCGTCATTGTAAACTTTATTGCTGTTGATGCTATGTTTTTGAAAAAATAAATAAATAGAGTTTGGACGGTTGTTGTGTTCCATTCCTAAGTTGGATGCTTTCTTAAATAGTCATATTTATTTTGATTGATACATTGGTCGCAACGTTTATTAGGGAGATGAACGATAGCAGGCATTAAAAAAGGAGAAGCTAAGGAGGAGTTCATTTTCCTATTTTCAAGTTATTTTCAATTTTATAAAAACACTCAAAACACGTTTTCCAATTTTTGTTTTGAAAATCAGTTTTTCAGATTTACAAATAAAACTTGTTTCTGCAATTCTAAAACAGATCCTTAAAAACAAAAAAACTGATAATGAATTAAAATTTCAAAACTAAAACACTGAAACGCAAACCAAACGGAACCTAAAAACCTATTCATTATTTGTACCATCAAGTATCACGAACTAACATGTCCTACCAGTAATAAACCTTAAACTTCTGTAAGAGCCCTTTGCATGATGATTGATGAGTACATGAATGACGGGATCAACCGTGCCAGAGGCAGGCCTGGCCCGGCCTAGGCTGCCCAACCCGTTTGACACCTCAATTATATTATACATGACGTAAACCTAAATAATTAATATTAATTTTTTGTAATGAAATAGAATTTAAAACAATGCAAGACTGGTAGAGAAGAATACAAATATCAATAACTATTATTGCCAAAAATGAAAAACTGTCAATACCATCAGAAAGTACATAAAATACAAGACGTCTCAAAGTAGGCATTTTATGTAATGGAAGACAAAAGGTAACAGAAAAGAACTCATCTCTATGTTTAGAACAGTAAATGGCCATCAACTACTGCTATTTGCTAATCTACCAATATTTGTAAAAAAATGGCTTTGAATTGCCAAAAACTTAATGTTTAATAAATGTAAGCACAATGTAAAGATCATCGATCAGCATCAGGGTAGTCAAGTTCCCTATCAAAGTTATTTCCAAGTCGTTCGAACAAACTAGTGAGCATTAAGGGCTTCGAGCTGCATTTTGAGATCTTCAAGGTCATCGACCGGGTTAGCGGACTCCTCTGAGACTGGTGGTTTTTGAAACTCATCTGCACTTGGAAGCTCGTGGATGATACCCTCCGGAAGAGAACCTAAGCATAAATTTTTTCTTGGAAGATAATTAAGGGAAGTA
Organism: Fraxinus anomala; assembly: GCA_903798345.1. Classification (NCBI taxonomy): domain Eukaryota; kingdom Viridiplantae; phylum Streptophyta; class Magnoliopsida; order Lamiales; family Oleaceae; genus Fraxinus; species Fraxinus anomala. The sequence continues at coordinate 10,416 of CAIGRN010120404.1, read as the reverse complement.
AACAACCAGCTTGGTTGCCAAGAACACTTTGTAAAGAAGTCTAAAATATCTCTAATGTTAGTTTGTATCATATGAAGCCTTGACATTCTCTCTTACTTGTATACAAAAGGATAGTTCCTAACGAGTGTCGAATTTTGGTGCAAAAGTCTATTGGCGGTATCAAATGGGATGAATGTAAGCCCACCTTCCTACAAAGTAAGTTTTCTCAACCACGTAATATTAGCTATTTTCTTAATACAATTTCTCAGGGCTCTAACTGTCATTTCAAATAAACAATTTGGCCAACAGAAATTCTATTTGAGAAGTTTGATACTAAACAAAGCATTTTGTTCATAAAAAGCAACCTCACAAAAGCAACCAATGAAATATTTCAAAGTGTCACGTACTTTTGTCCCTGAAAGAAATTGTCAGTATATCTTCATTTTTCAACAAGGTCTCGTTGTAAAAAATCTTCCGTTTACCGTGCTCAATTTGAAAAGAAATACTTCCTTGACCCATATGAAAATTTTGTGACATATATCTACTCAAGTTTAACATGCACACATATACATAGAGAGAGAGAGAGAGAGAGAGAGAGAGAGAGAGAGAGAGAGAGAGAGAGAGGCACAGCAAATGAGAAATAAATAACCTGAACTTATTCCAACATCTGAGCCTTGCAGATCAGTATCATCAACGACGCTGAATCACATTAAAGATAAATAGAGTTATCAGTAGCCTCCGAGGAACATGAGGGACTTAGCATGTTACAAGAAGTAAAGAGGATCTGAGAATGGGCAAAATATTGACTTGGAGAGAATTACAATGCAAATGAATGTGCCATGAAGATTTATTAATCTGATAAATAAATATTGAGAAAAGGTTTCCCTCGATGATAATAATAAGGCCCAAACAGAAAAAAGGAAAAATCAACCAGAGTTACCTTATGTTCCATTCATTTTCTTCATGGAGGCACTCTGTTTCTGATGGTGCTTCCGCTTCCATCTTGGCTTTAGCAGCAGCATCCCTGGCAGGCTTTCCTAGAGCGTATTCCTTCTGCACAGTTGACGTAACATTGAAATATAACAGTGTGTGTGTACATATATATATATATATGTTCTCTAATGAAAGGACAGAAGTCCTAAATCCAGGTCCCCTACCTGCCTCTCCAAACAAGAAGAATTAGAACATAGAGGATTTGGCTTCATTTCCATAGTTGGGAAGTAGTCTTTGAGGGCATTGTAACCCTGAAAACAAGCAAAAAGCAAAAATGAGACGCGATCTCACTCACACAGGATTATTCATGCATGTATGTATATTCGTATATGCTCGTAGTTATGTAGATATACATATGGATAGATAGATACTAGATGTGTACATAAGGTGTGCGGGTGGTCTATTGCGTAATTTGAGGGAAGAGCATGATATTAGAAAGACCACCATGCAGAAAACAGAAAGCAAATCATTTAGAATATTTGGGTCGTAGTTCTGACTCCTCAAAATGATTACAAGGTCATATTCACCACTTCAGAAAACCTCACCATGAAAACCTAGAAAACACCTCATATCAAACCTAACACAATCAGCTTCCATCTAGAAAAAAGAATAGATACACACACAGGAAATGCATATCAAGATAACACATTACATCTGTCTTTAAAATTTAAATGTTCATGTAAATCACACCGTCCAATACTTCCACTGAGAGAATCATATGATACAACTTCATTTAAAGGCCTTCTAGGTAGTAAGATGGACAGACAAGGTAAGAGGATAATGTTGTTTAAGGGTTGAGAGGTGGAAAAGAAGCTGAAGAAAATTTAATATGTGGGAAAAAGGTACGGTCTTGATTTTTCATCTTATTTCTTATATACTGGTGCTCTGGTATTTTACGAGACTGATCAAAATGGTGCTTGATTTAGGAATTATCCTTGGCAGCTCAATCAATTGCATGGATTAATGTGGCCTCATCATCGGGAAGTTCTATTTTGGGTGTATATGGAGTTGAGTGTATTGTAATTTTTATTCAAAGATTTGCTTAACATATGTCAACAAAAAGATTTTCCTGTTCTTCAACATTTGGAACCACCATCTCATTCATCAAATTCTTTTTGACAAATGCTTAAAACTGAAAAATGAAACCAAAAATTTAAAATGCTTCCACGAAAGCCCTATAAGAGATCAATTGAAGTTTCAACAAAATCAACCTATCCACACTTTATTCAAAGATTGACTTATAATAGGTAAGCCAAAACTCTTTCCCTTTCTTCAACATATGGAACCACCATTTCACTCTTTCAATTTTTTTCTGAGAAATGTTTGAAAAATGAAATCCAAAAAATCGAAAATGCTGCCATAAAAACCCTGTAAGAGATCAATTGAAATTTCAACAAAACAAACCAATCCACATTTTTAGATGACAAGACACAAGATTTAGATGCAATGAACCAGTCATCTAGACATGCCTTCAGGGCTTTGGATCAATCCGCTTATGGTAATTAGTTAAGGGACAAACAACACACATAAGAACCACATAAAATCATTAGATGACGTTCTTTGAAAGTTTAGGATAAGTCATGTGACTGCCCAATAAGAAATAAGAATACAATAACAAATCAGCACAATCAAAAACGTCAAAATCTATTTGAACAGTATTCCCACATTCAAAAGGTGGTTGTTGTCGTAGTGTGTGTGTGTGCGTGGTGGGGGCGGGGATGGGGGCGGAGGGGGGTTGTCCAAGATTTACCAGATATGGGGTGACGTGGCCAAACTTTAGCAAATATTTAAGAGTATTTTGAACAAGAAGCCCAGCAACAACACCCTGTCAAGTCAAATAGATGGTTAGAAATGCAATAGCATGGAAAATAGATTCTAAAACCTATGTTTGAACAGTAAACAGCTGCTAACTTACCATCTAGTGGTCTAAACATATTTATGAAATGAATGCTATCAAATAATGTCATAAAAAAGTTGTATCGAAAAATTTGCAACTACCACAATTTAATTCTTCATAAAGATAAGAAAGAGAAGAATCACAATTTAAAATTAAGAAAATCATTAGATGATTGAGAGGCAAAAAAAATGAATCACAAGATCTGATTATTAATTCTGATAAATACCTAGAGAAAAAAATAGGATAAATTTTCACTTCAAGTTTGCTGAATCTTGATATTAACACAAGCCCAACCAAGAATATGGTAGAGGCTAAAAGAATAGGCATACCATTGTAGTTGGTAAAGATGCAGCACAAACCCCTTCGCGCTTCAATGTACGCTCATCAATCCCAGATGCTACAACCTAAGATGGATAGTTCCAGCCATTAAAGAATTATTCATTTTACGGTACAGATTGCACATTAAGCAACATTTTATTTATTTATTTATTTTTGCAATCAAACTGCAAACAGTTTCTAAACAAAAGTGAATATGAAACATGGTATCGTTATGACTAAAATAAATCTAATCTATTTATTATGATAAATTGTCAAGCACCGCGTCATTAAAAAAAGCAGCCAGTCTGAATTTAAGTGCAATAACCACGTAGAGTGGAAATTAAGGCAAGGATAATAATCCTACCAAGGGAGGCGCACATGCAAAACAGGCAGTTTCACCAGGAATCAACAACTGTATATGACCTGAAACAGCATTTTCAGATACACCTGCACAAAAAGTGTTTACTTACAATCCACGTGAGGAGTACTTGAGTACATATTTAAATCATCTTTTTCACAAAGTAATCTTAAAAGACAGCTTATTGACATAAGCCAAAACAAGAGAAAAGAAAAAAGCATAGCAGATGATTCAGGTACTATTAGATTCCGATACTACCCAACACAATTGGTGTATGTGGGTGAATGAAATATGCAAACCCTAAAAAGTTCTAGTATAAATTTAGCTCCTGTTTGAGCCCCATTCTCTAAAAACTCATTTTTAACCATATATTCTCAATAAAATAATTTTGCACGTAAACCCAAAACTTATACTTACTTTATACTGAGTAATCCATCAGAAAAAAAAAAATTCCAAAGCAGCTCGAGCCAGCATATCATGCCTTGAAAATTATTAGAGATGAAAACATATGATGTACACCCAAAATGGTACACAGGTTTTACTTCAATTAAATCAAGCAAATTCAAGCACAATAGACTTCCCCAGGAAAAACCAAAACATGGGGTTAAAGTACATAATAGCCTGATAAACAGCTATCATGCAAGTGTTACAAAAATGCAATCCATATGCTCACAAGTCAAAATAGTAGGTTACAAGAGATGCAATACATGGCTGTGGCACTTGTGTGACCATTTCTTCTTCCCTTTCCTATCTGCTAAGGGGAGAGTGTATTGACTTTATGTCATTATCTAATCTTCTGTAGGTTAAGTGCAAGGGTTCAAATTAAAAAGAACCATAAGAAAACAAATCTCTATCATTTGAAAGTGGATTATGCATTAATTCATTTCTACTGTCAACCTTGAGTATAGCATCAGCAAGGGCATAAATAACTGTAAAGCATACTCTTCTCTTTCATAGTTTAGGCATAGATGAATCATTTGTTGCTATTCAAGTAGTACAGATAACAAATAATGCCAGCTTCAAACCTTTATGCCACTTGAATAGCAACAAATGATTCATTTATGAAATGGAGACAACACTTGAGAATTGAGAAAACATGTCTTTGTATATTTAATCACTTTTCTTGTTACGGTTCTTGAAATAACATTATGTTTGCAATCAACATGATGCATACAATCAAGCAAAACAAGTTTCATACAGATATATGTAACAAATAGCAGGAACATCATGTTACTTACCAGATTCCATCCATGTCTGGTTCAACTCGTTGCAAGCCTGCAACATGATATAATTTAGCTATAGAATTTAGTTGTACAAAAGGAGAATAACACATTTAATATTCTATGAGAAGAATGCTGCTCCACTTAATGTAGATATGAAATTAAAAGGCATTTAACTAAAACTACAGTGGATATTATAAAGTTTGACATAGAAATTTCTGCTCTTACCTGATTCACCACCATCCTTGCTTCATAATTATCAACACAGCTTAAAACAAGATCAACTCCACAACCATCTTTACTTGGGCAGAATGGTTTGTTTCTGAGACTTGACATAAAAGTTTCAAAGCCATGTACTGTTGTGATATTTAATGTATAGCTCTGAGAAACAAAATCAATTGGTCAACACCGCAGAAGCCAAAGAAAATAACAAGAGAAAACAGATGTGAGAGAAGGTGAGAGTTGCAGAAAATTTCACCTCAAGTACAACATCAGGATTTATGTCAGATAGAGTTTGGACAGCAGCATCTGTTTTTGTCATACCAGCCTATAAAAGGGAATATAAAATGTCTTGATACTATGTTTGAAATAGGAATAAAGTGGAAAAAAAGAAAATCTCTTTAAATAAATGGAGGAAAATGGTTTACTCAACCCTGCAATCTCGTGCTGAAATAGTTGGAAGAAGATAGCAAAAATTTCTACAGTATGATTTCCAAGGTTTCATGCACTTTTTATTCAAACTAGATAAGGTAAATATTTCCACACGGTTAATGCCTCTTAAATTTCAACTATGCTTTATTTCTTTTAACGAAAATTCCCAAAATGAAGTTTGCTTTGAGTTTCATTTTCTTTTACTTAAATTTTACTTTTCAAGAAATGAATGCTGAATGGTGGATAAGTAGATAATACTTGTGAGTCGTATGATCAAAATTAATATTTGACTTTGAAGAGTAAAACTTAAGGAGAAGAAAACGGAACCCAAACAAAGGCATAGTACAGCTCAATAACCTAGCATTTTCCAGCAGTTCTTACGCTTCTCCTAGCTTATGGCATGACAAGTAAACTAACAAAGTCTATGGGTGAAAAGTTTAACAAGATTAATCAATATGAAATAAGTGAGGCTCAACTATTTCATGAAGTCAATGAATATAGCTGCTGAGAAATTCTTATATCTCAAAATTGAAAATATTTCTCTAGGAACACCTGCTCTGGACGAAAAAATAGCCGGTTCATGTTAGCTAACTCCACTGTGTCATAATCATACAACAGAAGGCGACCTATGCCACACCTTGTTAACATCTCGGCTGCAACACTGCCAACACCACCTATACCCTGTAAAGGAATACAGTAGAATCTAAGCATCAGTTGACAGTCTGCCCTTTCGGTATAGATACCAATACAAAGATTACAGAAGATTATTAACCTACAGACTACAAGTAAATGCATTAGAGAGATTCAAGACTCAAAATCAGACACTGGAGGAAGCTTGGAAGGCATCAATTGCTCTGATATATGTAAATATTCTCCATTGGAAAGTGATAGGTTATTGTTACACTTAGAGAATCATTACCATTAATCATGAGCATTATAATTTAGTGCACTAAACTCCTGAAAAAAACTCAATATATAACATAACAGAAGTTCAAAAAAGAGAGGAGTTAGGTACAGACAACTATGGCAACTGAGAACTCCCGAATTCTTTCATAATTGTCCACAATACCCATTCTCTGAAGTGCCATAAGTCTACTGTAAGGATTGCTATCAACCACCTCAGCGCTCATATCCTGCAATGCAAAAAAGCATGCACATCTTATTGAGCTTATTGCTTCACTTGGATAGAGCATTTAATGATACAAATTTTTAACACGACAACCTTGATTTTTGAACGCTGTCCTGGCCCTGATGCTGCTGTCTTATAAAAATGCTCAAGGCGTGATTGCATCTACAAACACAACACTCCCATATCAATACACCATACACGGATAGACTATATACAAACACATAAAAATTGATGCTTAAAAACGTAGTTTTATGGTCATTCCATATTGTTATTCTGGTGTCATGTCTCAAGCAATTAATGTTAGGTATTTGACAAAATCGAAGCATAAGTAATGAGGCTCTCAATAAGACCTCACATTCTTATTAACCAAAATATCTCCCACGGGAGAATGGAAAGTGGAGGAAAAAAATTCCTTGTTTCTATATCTTCTCTCTACCTCCCTATTTAATAAGATTCCAGAGATAGTCTTGATTACTTTATTCCAGATATCTAAATTTATATTTACTAATTTTGTTTTTTGAATACCAAATTCTGTTTGATCCTAAAACTTATTTCTGAAAGCAGAATAAAAATGCCACACAATCTCAAACAATTCCAGTTCCATTTCCCGTAGAAATTCCAGTTCTATGGCCCAAATTTCATGCCAATACAACTATACAAGACCATCGATAAAGAACCAAATGAACTGAACATAAACAATTAATACTTAAATAAATACCTTATCGATCAGCGAGTAATCAGAGCGATCAGGCAAATAGTTTTTTAGAGTTTTGAGATCACTCAACAACTCTTTCAGCTCCCCCTCCATTTTCCACCGTAGAAATCACAGTTTCTTAATTTAACTATAAAATTACTTTGTGTGACCAGATAAAAAGAAAAATTGATGCTTTTCAGCTCAAAATTGGAGTAATTAAATGCTCGTTTTACACAAATAAAGGAATTCTGATTTAATACAAATCTATGATCGGAATCTGGGGGTTTTTCGTTTTTCCATAAGAACTTAAAAGCCGGCCTGTTCGGTTTAGATCGTCTAGGCGGGTATGGGCTCCGGTTTACATCTAATATAGTGAACCGGGCTGTGAGTCTGTGACGTGAGTGACGATGTAGAAGCGAATAAGAAGCCGCCACGCAGACAGTGGAAATCCTACAAATTTACAATTTTATTAGATTGGGCTTCTTGGACTTATAATTGGGCTTTGGTGGGCTGGATGCCTTGCAGTCCAACTGAAGCAAATATTATGCCCATTTCTATAAAATAATGACTTGCAGGAATAGCACTAAAATATGAAACATTCCTTATTTTTCATTTTTTTTTTGAAATTTCAAGTATGAAGGTCCTTACTCGAGTCCAGACGAAAAAGAGGTTCAATATTTACGATAATAACAATGTCTTAAGTTTTAAAATGAAATATCACACAACATTCATATCTCGTTGTAATATTATCTGCATTAGACAAACCCGTTGTATTGTGCCACCTGGTTGAGTTGAAGGGGGCCTTCATCCCAAGAAAGCATGTCATCTGGCCCTTCACCAATTTCCAACTGTCTACTTGTCAAAATTAGGTCAATTACCAAGAGTCAATTTTGAACTCTTCTATAATTCAATCTAACTCATTTCAAAATGACAGAATCGAAACTGTTATGATTTCATCGAAATCTTAAGAACAAGAATAAAAGATCAAATCAATCAAAAAAAATAAAAAATGACAATCACAAAAGAAAGAATAATTATCAAACCACACCACTCTCGCTTAATTAAATGGCTAATCAACGAATTAACAAAAACTGATATTACCCTAAAGAGGAAGATTATATATAATGTACCTTTGGCAAAGCATAGTTGATGTGACAGCATGATTATTTATTGTGGGTGCCCAAATCCTGGCAGACTTAAGAAATGAATTATGTCATGTATTCACCCTCTCATGGGAACAAACATAGTGCTCTCTCTCTCTCTCTCTCTCTCTCTCTCTCTCTCTCTCTCTCTCTCTCACATAATCACTTTAATCGATGTATTTTGTACACAATATTAGATAGTTGTACAATATTTTTATTTTTGAAAATGTCTTATCTAATGCGACAAAATATGACATATTAAACATGGTTGTGTATATAAGAATAAGATCATTGCGTGAATATATAAATTATATGTCCAATCATTTAACGAGCTATGACGGATGTGGAGTCTAAAGTTGATGTTTATTGCTCGAGACTTGAGACTTTGCTAGCTCAAAATATTTGTTGAACACGTATAGTTCTCAATCATTCATAAAATCTATAAACTGATTTCTTGAGTTCGCATAACATTATATGATATTCAGCAAATAATTCGATTAGAATCTAAATAATACAAAATCTTATCTTCAATTTCACTATAAAGTCCGTGTATTGGTAATTAGTTTAACAAAAGGAAAAAAAGTAGAGTTGAGTTTGCTTTTTCCCAATTAGTGGATGCTGATGAAATCTTGGGTCCATAAGTTATACACACTATCTAGGATATGGTTTAATGTTGCAATAAAAACAAGACAATGCTTGTCCTTTCATTTGATGTAAATATTCCTTCTTTCCATGCAAAACTTAGTTGTGCCATTATCAAAATGCTCCAAATAGAGAATGACTAGGACTTGAAAAGATGGTGGTGGTGGTGGGGAGAAGGCTTTTCCCGGTGGAGATGGGGACATGAAATGGTGGTGCCGGGTGGTGCTTCCGGGCTCCCACCCTTGACCGACTTGCCGGTTTCTTTTTAGCTCCATGGTGCCTATCAGAGCTAAAAAATTGTGTATTTTTATGGAAAATATTTGATTATAGTGTGTGTTGTATTTCACATCTTTTTCAAAGGGTTTCATAGTTTGAGTCAAGTAAAATGCTCAACGACCACACCTATATTAATAGTGTAACATTACGACTTTGGTTTAAAAAAATCATAAAATAATCATTTCGCAAAATATAATGTGATTTTTCAAAATGGTACAATATGGATAATTGTTTAACCCATCATTTTATATTTAAAACGAAGGTTATATTAATACTTCTAGAAAAATTTATATTGTAAAATTATAGAATAAAAAAACTTGCAATTCATGGGTATAAATTCAATAGAATATCACGCAATTAATCATTAATGACTTCATACCAAGCAACAATCGGATTCTTATAACTTCTTGGCATCTTATCCTTTACAAGTTAAAAGAATCTATCGTGCCAAACTTTTTGATAACGGATTTTCAAGTGATCATATCTTTCGATAAATCTTAAATCAACTTAACTTGATGTGTGAAAGATTATTTTGCATCTTTCCTTTTTCTACGTACTTTTGGTGTAACCTGACATTGACTTTTGTGATTAAAACTAAGAACATATTCACCTTAATCTTAATCTCCCAAGAGATAAAGAATAGTTTGGTGTGACTAAAGTAAATCCAACTAGGTTGATTCTTAATGCCGGTTTTTAATGTGAAGAAGAATTTCTACCTAATACATGGGCAATAGAAGTCACACTATACAATGAAAGTAACATATGGTGATCCCTCAATTGGAATGACGTATTATTATGCTTTATCCATTTGAAGGAGGGTAGATTCAAATCCTGATTTATGCAAATACTTTGGATAAAGGTTGGCAACAAGTTGCAAATTGGAAATTGGAAAAAGTCAGCTATATTTTTAAAAAAATTTATTAGTGAAAATATAAAGTGTTTGTTCTTTATAGTTGTCTTGTAAAATTGTGGTGATTTGTGTGAACAACCTTAAGGGTGTTCTTAATGAACAATATTGGATATAATTGGAGATTACAATAAATATATTTTTCTCCGTTGTTATATTCTGTCAAGTATCGTGTTAAAACATGCAATAAAGAATATATATATATATATA
>CAIGRN010120398.1:0-27067 GCA_903798345.1 Fraxinus anomala | reverse complement strand
AGTCACATCAGGACCAACCAAAGTGATAATTTTTTCGGCTACTTCTCGACTGGCAGAGGTGGCGCGATCAACAGAGTATGACACATCTCTAGCTCCTATTCTCACTCTCTTCTCACTTGTGTTCTTGCTGCCTGGTCTACGCTTGTCTCCACTTTGCGGCCTGGAGACGTCCATGTTGGTTATTTCCTGACCAGTTTTGTCTTCCTCATCACTTGACCCGCTGTTCTCCTCGTCGTCCGGATGAGCGTCGCGTAGGTCTTCATAACCACTATCTTTAAACATAGCGAATCCTGTCCGGCACATCTGCGACGGTGTACCGAATACTTATCGCTGTCGAAGGCGTCCCCGAACAACACCTTGTAGTTGTATACCTCTCTACAGTCTGTGTTTCTGTATTCTTTGTAGTCCTTATTTTCCTGTTCGACATGGAAAATATGAAAATAAGTGTCCAATACGAGACGGCTATTCCCTGTAATTAAATAGGTCTCCAGCATGTAATTGGAAGTGCAACGAGACGGCTGAACCAAAGTGATGTATGCATAGAAATTGGAATGTGAACTCACTGCACGTGCAAAACATTCACGATTCTCTGTTATGCAAACACCACTTAGATCAAAATCTTGGACATCTATGGTACTGACACACCATTTTATTCATGACTATAAAAATCAAAATAATCTTAGAAATCATCTGATTTGTTGTCTCTGATGATGTAATATGTAGAAAGTGTGTAAACAAATAAAAATGCAATCAATTTACAGGGACCTGTAGCTCCTAAAATTTCACCCAATAGCATCACCAAGTTAACAAATGAATCAGGACGAATCGAACAAAATACAGATTATAGAATGGGGTAGAAACAGGGACCTCTAGTTCCTATAATTTCACCCAGTAGCATCATCAAGGGAACAAATGAATCAAGAACAATTCGATCAACATATCCACAACAATGAAAATTCAGGTAAACGTGAAAAATTCACGTAATTTCAGAAAACAGAAGATAGCATCTTCGTGGTACCTTTTTTTTTCCATTGAACCCAGTGGCACCGTTATTAACATTTCGGTTTGAGAAAACTCAAATGGTAAGTCATTAGAGATTATATTCACTGTCGTTGCAAGAATTACAAATATATGTGAAAAATGTTGCTACTGGAAAAAATATTTGGTACCTTAATCTTTCGCTCCCACCATTCGTTCGAGGTAGCAATTCTTCTCGTTGCGGAGATATACTCGACACCAGTGCAGTTCAATAGCTCCGTGAGTCGTTTATGCTTTTGACGGAGACAATCCCAATGATTCTTCAACTGTTGCTTGGTCCAAACGTGCCCGGAGTTGGTGTTGAACAACTGGATCACTTGCTCCCAGCCGTGTTTCGTGAAGCACTTTCCGTTACAGTGACCGTCGGCTATCACCGTCTCGCAGGCGGCAACGAAAATTTGGTTATCATGTTTTCTCCAAATGGCGTTCTTTTGGGTCGGTGCTTGGGTCTGGTTTGGAGGAGGGTTGGAGGTGGACGAGGAACCGTTGTAACCCATCTATAATGACAATCCACAAAACATGAGTGTGAAATTTTTTTGGGGGCGGTCATGAGGTAATTATAGTCAGACATCATTAGGTTGGACATCTCCACCTTGTAGAACTCGAAATTCAAATGTAATATGGCCACCCATTAGTGACGTGCAAAAACCCAAAATATAGATCATAAAAACCATTTGCAGATTGTAAACTTTAAAATTAGATGCACTGTACGTTGATATCAAATTCCAATATCATCCGAAATTTTAGTTTTTCATACTATGCACAGAATCAAATGTATCTTGAACATTGCTCATTATGCTAAACTCATTGTAAAAAATTAAGAGTGCAACCCCTTTTTACACAGACACATTTAGAATTGCATATTGAAGACTGTGAATTTCTAACGTGAAAATGTAAATCATCAAAAACATCGACCCTTACCGATGACAGCCGTGGATCCATGGTGTGAGTGTGGTGTCTCCTATCCGGATTACAATATCGAGTCCAGCAAGCGGCTTCTTCCTGTTCGTCGAGAAAATGAATTACGATCAGAGGGAAGGAGATGTCAATATGTCATCCTCCAACAGTTTTGACGGAGTGCCTGAAGTCAAAGGGTGTGGATCTGGGCAGAAGATGTCACGGCCGGTTGTTTTGAAATCGCAGTTTGGAGGCAACAGCTCATCGATTGAAGGGTAAGGACGAAAGAAATGGGGGAGAGAAATGGATTGGGTTGTTGAGGCGTGTAATAGGGAGGGTAAAATTGGGAATGGGAGTGGTATGGCCTGAGTTGGTACTGCAAAGTTGTTAGGGCGCGTTGAATTAAAAATTGGAGAACGGTCAGATTTTTGCTCACCAACGGTCCGAATTGTAATTTACCGTGCGTCCAGACACGTCCATGATTTCAAAGTTCTCACGGAGGAGAACACAAACAAATCTTGATCTTCCAAAATAACCAAACGGGTCCCACTCAATTTATGCCAAAGTCAGCCATAGTATTCATTTTTTCCAACATAGAGTTCATGGTGGTGGTCGGTAGCCAGTGGTAGGGTTTTCTGTGTTTGTTTGATCATTAATGCGTATTTGTATGGTATTGTGTTTTTGTGTGTTGGGAAAATAAAAAAAGCAGTGTTTAGAGAATAAAAAAGGAATGAAAAGTAACTTCCAGATTTCAAAAGAAATGGAGATTATCGGTGTAATGTTCATTATTTATCATATAGAATCTAGATCAATGGTCTTAAATGAATAAATGATATACATGTTCAAGAATATCAAGGTCATTCGAGAAGTTGGAGTCTCTACAAACATGAGAGAATTTGCTGCCAATAAGATTCAACGCTCAAATTATACTCCTTTTTTGACGCTTAGTTAAATCTTTCGATTATTTATTAACTGCTTACATGAAATATTATGGCGAATTCAATTCTAAATTTTAATGAAGCTTAATTTATTATATGAAATTTTTCTACCTATTCTATGTTCTTTCAAGTCAAATGGAAATATATATTTCACTTAAAATTTTGTAAAGGAACACCATTTAGTCGTGCAAAACGAGTGTCGTGTCCTTTTACTAAATATGCACTAGGCAAGTTGACTAAATTCTCGATAATGCAGAATTCAAAGACTAAGGTTCTATATAGACTAAAAGCTCTCATAAACATTGCTTGATTTGTCGAGAATGCACAACGAAGACCAAGATTCTATGTAGACGAAGCGTTCATCAACTTTGCTTGATTAGTTGAGAATGCCCAAATAGTTTCAAAATTTGTTCAATAGGAATAAAGAAAATTTGATTTAACTTTTTTTTTTTTTGAGCCACAAGTGCTCTTAAGAGTGATGTGTAGGTAAACCACTACGTTTATAGGGTGAGTGGGTCCCTCCATGTTGAATTCCAACAAATATTAGTCAAACACCTATCAGAATCTAGAAGTGTCAAGATGGACGGACCGACCAAACCCGTGAAAACCGACCCAAATTGACCCGGGACCACGGGCTTCGCGGGTTGTACCATCACGGGCCGCATTAAACCCGTTGGCCTGTGAAATAAAAAAATTTAAAAATTTGATAATAGTAATTAAAAATGCATTTACTTGTTATTTGTTTAAGTCAAATTTAACTTTACAAAGTTATAAATAATTCATGTAACATTAAATTTGAATTCTAAGTAAACATTTATTGGTATAAATATGAATTTATCACTTTATTCAATTCTTAGTTTACATTTAACAAAAAAAATATATTTTGTTGTAAATATGAAATTAAAATTAAGTGCAAACTTAGTTGGGATGTACTTAAGCTATAAATATTTGATAATAGTAATTAGAAATGTATTTAGTTGTTATTTGTTTAAGTTAAATTTAACTTTGCAAAGTTATAAATAATTCATGTAACATTAAATTTGAATTCTATGTAAATATTTCTTGGTATAAATATGAATTTATCATTTTTTTTCTTAGTTTACATTTAACAAATTATTTTTTATTATAAATATGAAAAATTCTATATTTTTGTAATTTTATTTATACAATAATACGGACCAAATCGAAACAAACCGTGACTCGCGCGACCCGCATGAGCTCGACCTGGATGGGTCAACGGTCGGGCCGGATTGTAGTCCAAAATTTGTGGACCGACCTGGAATCGGCCCGGAACCTGTAGCCGGCAGGCTTTTTTCATGCGAGCCGTTACTGGGCTCATATGTTGACGGGCTGACCCAGCCCGGATCACCCTAATTGACACCTCTACAAGGATCTTTCAAAAACGGTTAGTTATTGTCCCACAAGCACAGATCCTCGATGCAGAATATAATTCCAAAATACTCTAAAGACTCGAATATTGTCAATCAAGGTGGTGGTATGACCCTTGCAAAGGTCCCCAACAGCATAAAGCTTTGTGAAGCTCGGATGCCATCAAGATCCAAACGAGGACTCAACTTCTAGTCTAGTCTAATAGTAATTTTCATCATAAAACCAATACACACTCGCATATTAACCAAGACACAAATATACACACACATACATATATTGAGCATTGTCCAATTATCTTCAAGCCAAGGATTGCTCCAAATTTCGTACAAGCTGTAAGTTGACAGATTCAAAACTGGCCAGCTCGAATGTCTCTGTCAAGCCGATCTGCATTGAGAGTTCCAGGAATTTCTCTAAAATCTTCATTGAAGATAGAATATGCACTGCAAAATTCAAAGACGAGCAGCATTCTAACTTTTTCGTTGTTATTGATACTGATGATCAACCCAAGAAAGTTTTCATTTTTTTTTCCATATAAAAACAAATAATAGTTTTTCCCCCAGGAGATAGAATATCATATGCACTGCAATTTGCAAGGACAAGTACGCGATAATAGCTAAAACACATAAGTTATTATAAATATGCAATGAGTTAGTTCCTAGGCTCCTCAACAAATACAAAATACATAATGACAATTTGCAAAACAGAAATGCAGTTTGATATGCTCCATGATAAGATTAAGATGAATATGAAAATTGTGCAGTGAAGACCGTGACAACAGAGTAACGCAAATGCTAACTAGTTGATTCACAAAGATTTTCGAGTTTGGATCAACAAAAGTGGTTAAGACCTAAGAAGCACGGATGCAAATACGTAATTCGGATATAATACGATATGAATATGCCGATACGACTTTTTTGAAAAAATTAGGATACATCGATACGTTTTATAAAATTCATCATAATTTCATTAATATAAAAAAAATATTAATATAGAAGTATAATAATAAAAATATAATAAAATACTAAAGCAATTTATTAGCACAGTTTTACAAATTAATCATTATCCATTTTCAATAATTAAAATATATTTGTCAACTATAACACAGTTTCACATGTATTGAAAGATTAATCATATTGTGCATTTCCAATAAAAAGTCTAGTTGTTAATTTTAAAACTCTAATGGTGTATTTTCAGTAAATATTATTGATATTCAATAAGTTATTAAAAGAATTTTAAAAAATTCATACCGGATACGGATCGAAAATTATACAAAAAATATAAAATAATTCAAAAATACGTATTGAAAATTAAAAAATTACAAAAATATATAAAATAATTAAAAAACGAGTATCTGGTATGTATCGAAGAGTATCTGAGAGTATCAAATCTTGGATATGTAACGAATTTATAAGTATCGGTGCTTCTTAGGTTAAGACTTCACATTCTTTATTGATAAGCAAAAATGACAAGTCTTCAATGAAGTCTAGAAGAGGTACAAAAGCAAAAATCCTACAACATTAATCAAGACTAATGCACTTGACAAAATTTAATATTACCATAACTGAAATACAACTAATAGTAGTGAAAATAAAGCTAAACAATGCCAGTTAACCAGTCAGACCAGTCAGTTCTGTATATTAACCAAACAAGATATTGACACAAAAACCCAGGATGAAACAGTTAAAGCCAAGCGACCCAAAAATAGCGGTTAAATGGGTTCATTAATAATTTTAATTTTTAACTACATCTCTCTCACTCAAAATGGCATATAGAGCTGAAGAATGTATTTTTACCAAACAAAACATCTCATTTCCTACTATAAGGTCTTTTGTGTTTTCGGTTTTTTTCTTTATTGTGATAATCTCCATATCTCCACCTCTTTTCTTTAGCTCTCCCGTGTCTATTTTCATTGACAAGTTTTCTATTGTCTTTCTTTGATCTCTACACTGGTTTAAGAATGGAACATAGTAAGTATAAAACAGAAACTTTATTATCGTGATGGTAGAAGTTAAAAATAGGGGCAACGTATTCTTGTGATTGTAGAAATTAAAATTGTTGGGCAATAGTATAGTTGTTGAGTTAATTATTATAAGTATACCGTTTTGAGCAATAAAATGGTGTTTCATTAAAAACTTGATGTTTAGTGAGTTTTTTGGTTGTGAAAAGTAAATGATATTTACTATTTTTGCATGTAATTGTTGTTATTGTTTCATCATATATTTGAAAATAATTAAGGAAAGCCAAAATTCACATGTCGGATCGGATCGGTTTGTTGAACCAATGACCCTATAACCAACTTCATTGCCCATGTTATTGTCTCAGGTCGACTTTTATAACTATGGCCTAAGGTCCTTTGCCGAGGACCCCCTTCCTCTTTCCTTTGTCAAATTTCTCCAAGTAAGCTAATGCTTCTACTTCCGCGTCATTAGAACACTTCAAAAAATTAGACCCATTAGATCACTTGATGTCTTATGCATAACGCACTAATATCTCCAATATGATCCTATTCCCATGGTTTGGATATATTTAAAATATTTCAACTGTGATATTATTTCTTATGGTTACTGCAAATGCAAGACTACTGTACAAAAAACATCACCCAGATTGTGACCATGAAAAATATAGAAGACATGATAACAAGACTATTGACTTGATTAATAAGACAGCCTCATTTTAGTCTTGCTTCATTCAGCTATCAAGACAGACATAATTACTCCGTTGAGTCTCTCTTCCACTCCATGATAAGACATGGCTATTAATTTCTGTCATGGTATCAGAGCTTTAGGCTCGTTAATCTGGAAATTGTATTCATTCTTCTCTTGTTCATCCTATTGACTTTACATTACATCATCAATTAAACCCCGTATTGTCACCCTTTCTATTGAAGGACAGCAACAGACTACAGTGCTTGAAAGTAATAATCAGTTATCAACAGGAGAAATGCAAAACATCCAAGCAGCCTACAGATTGAATGAGAAGAATTATCTGAAGTGGTCACAACTAGTTCGTACTTTTTTTAAGGGAAGAGGCAAACTGAGTCATCTACTTGGTACTGAGCCTAAAAAGGGGATCCAAAATTCGATGCTTGGGATGAACATGACTCAATGGTGATGTCCTGGTTGTGGAACTCTATGGTGCTAGAAATTAGTGACACATGTTTGTTCTTATATTTCATGAGAGGCTGTCAGACAAGCGTACTCCAAGGTGTGTGACACTGCACAAATCTATGCAATCAAAACCAAGATCACTGCCACCAAGCAGGGAGATTGATTAATTACCCAATATTCAAACATTTTAAAACGGTAGGAGATGGATCACTATCAATGCATCCAGATGTAGTGCAGTGAAGATGCAGCTATTCTTAAGAAGTTTGTTGAAAATGATCGAATTTATGATTTTCTTGCCGGATTAAATATTGAGTTTGATGCAGCAAGGGTGCAAATACTCGAAAAAGAAGACTTGCCATCATTATATGAGACTATTGCAATAGCCCTTGCTAAAGAAGGAAGAAGAGGAGTTATGGTTGATATACCTAGAGTGGAGAGTTCAGCTTTGGTATCAAAAAACACAAACACAAGGAATTCTAGTATGAACTCTCTTACACTTAGGAATGTCTTCATGTACTATAATTATACAACAATCTAGTGTCCAGAAACTCACCAAAGATTCCAATTAACGTATAATTTGTTACCATTTATTGTGTATTTCAAGAACAGGGAACGAGGAGGACAATTGAACATGCTAAAGAGAGGGGTGGTCTCTATTATCTTAAAGAATCAAGTGGAGAAGCTAGAGGTACGGGTTCTTCGCCTTTATCAATTCTTTCTAAGTCATTTAAATCCAATAAAGACAAAATTTGGCTTCAACATATTCGTCTTGGTCACCCATCATGTAGTGTTTTAAACATATGTTTCTTTTATTGTTTAAAGGATTATTCGTTGAAGGTTTTCATAGTGATGTGTTCACACTAACAAAACACAAATGTGCTTCTTTACCAATTAGCAATAAAAGGACATCTATTCTATTTACTCTCATCCATAATGATGGCCTTCTACTGTTGTAACATTTTTTAGGTTCAATAGTTTGTTTCATTTATTGATGATTGTACAAGCGTCTTAGATCATTCTTCTAAAAAATAAATCAGATGTGAGCTCAGTATTTTCAAATTTTTACAATATGATCAAAAATCAATTTGGTGTTTGAAATTAAAAGATTTCGATATAACAATGCTAAAGACTTTCTATTTCAATCAATTTCTATCTTCTTATTTCCAAAAACAGGACATAATACATGAATCCTCGTGTGAATACACCCCCAACAAAAATGGGGTGGTTGAATGGAAGAATGGTCATCCCTAGCTATGACTAGGGCCTTTCTATTTTTAAAAAAAAAAAATTCCAAAACAATATTGGGGGAAAGTTGTTTAACTGCTGCTTATCTTATCAGCAGGTTGCCAACAAGGGTTCTCGATTTCAAAAGTCCTATGGAAATTCCTGAGAAATTCTTTCCTGGTTTCAACACCTCAAGTAATCTTGTTTCAAAAGTATTCGGTCGTATGGCCTAAGTTCATGTGCGTGCTCAAAATAGGGAAAAACTTGATCCACTGGCTCCCAAAGGTGTCTTTATTGGGTGAATATCTACTTAAAATGGTTTTAAGTGTAATCATCATCCAACAAGAAAAGTATACATGTCTGCAAATGTTTCATTTGTCAAAACAGAAAAATATTTTCTTGGTCGTTATCTTCGAGGGAGACTTTATTCAAAGAAGATAAGGACACAGACTTATTTCTTCTTGAGTTTCCAATCTAAACCAATCCAAATTCTTCAAGCACTCGGCCAAAAACAGTTTCACACACTCATCCAAATACTCAATCAATCACTCAACCTGAAACAGAACCTTATATGCCCAGGTCACAAGGGATGGTGAATGAGAAGCCGACTCAAGGCTCTACTCATCCATTGTTGACTTATTCAAGGAAGAAGGCACCAACATCTATGCAAGTCCAATCACCTGAATATCATCCTGTTTAGGTAATTGCTAATCCAATCTATCCTAGTAGCAAGACCACAGAGGTTATTGAACAAAATGATTATGATATCCCTATATGCATCAGAAAAGGAACTAGAGCATGTACCTAACATCCTCTACAATAGTTTATATCATATAAGAATTTATCTCATACCCACAAATCCTTTCTTAGCCTAAACACAGTGTCTATTCCTAAAACTTTATCAGCAATATTAAGGAATGATAATTGGAAGAATGCCATTAAGGTTGAGATGGAAACTCTTAAAAAGAACAAATCATGGGACTTGGTTGAGCTACCTAAAAGGAAGAAACAAGTTGGGTGTAGATGGGTTTTTGCTGTTAAATACAGGTCAGATGGCTCTACAGAAAGGTATAAAGTAAGATTAGTTGACAAAGGTTCCACTAAACCTGAAGCATAGACTATCTTAAGACATTTGCTCCAGCTGCTAAGATGAATACAATGAGAATATTGTTATCATTGGTTGCTAATTTTGGATGGAAGCTACACCAATTTGATGTAAAGAATGCCTTCTTGCATGGTAAACGAAGAAAAAATTTATATGGAGATTCCGCGGGGATTTAACTTAGTAAAGAAGAGAATATGGTGCGCCAACTAAAGATAGCTTTGTACGGATTAAGGCAATCTCCAAGAGCTTGGTTTGGAAGATTTACCAATGTGATGCTTAGCATGGGATACCAGCAAAGCCAAGGTGATCATACTTTGTTTGTAAAACACTCAACGTTAGGGAGCATTGTTAGTCTATGTAGACGATATTATAGTGACAGGAGATGATTTGAAAGGAATGGAGAGCTTGAAGAACATGTTAATAAAGGAGTTTGAGATCAAAGAACTAGCTAAAGTATTTCCTTGGCATTGAAGTAGCTTATTCTCAACAAGGGATCTTTATATCATAACAAATATATGTGATAGATTTATTAAAAGAAACGGGTAAGTTAGGATGTAAGTCGGCAGAAACACCCAAAGAGTACAAGCAATGACTTAGTGATGATCCGATATAGCTTATGCAACGCGTGTTGTAAGACAATTCATGCACAATCCTAAGAAGTTACATCTCAAAGCTGTATATTGAATTCTGCAGCATGTAAATGGTACACCGGGAAAAGGGGTCTTATTTAAGGAGAAGTACCAACCCTTGAATCCTACACAGAAGCGGATTATGCAGGATCCGTGGTTCATAGAAGATCAAATTCTGGCTACTGTACTCTACTTGGAACGAATCTTGCGACTTTGTGCAGAAGCTAAATTTAGATCAATGGCACTTAGGATATGTGAGCTATTATGGCTAAAGATAATCCTAGAAGATCTGAAGATTTAATGGAACTGACCTATGAAGCTCTATTGTGACAACAAATTAGCCATTAATATTGTACACAATCCAATGCAGCATTATTGTACGAAGCAAATTGAAATTGACAAACATTTTATAAAGGAAAATCTGGACAGTGGTCTGATTTTTACACCATTTATTTCGACTACTAGTCAACTGGCACAACATACCAACCAAAGGATTGTCTGGTGTAGCTTTCCAAGGAATAGTCAGCAAGCTGGGAATGGAAGATATCCACTCACTAGCTTAAGAGGAGTGTAGGAAAATATAATTTTTCTAACATAGGACATAACTATTTAATCTTTATAATTGATTACTTTAGGATAGTTATCGCAATCCCTAATCTCTAGGCTTCGGTTTTTTATGTATCTTTTATTTTTTGATAACATTCCTTATTTTGCCAATTGAGTTCAGCTATATAAACTCTTGCAATAACGATATTTTCAATCTTCTATTTTCTGTCATGTATAAATGGGAGAATTTTGGCTATAAGTAGGTTGTTTACTATTGCTATACAGGCACATGTTTCTACTATAAACCCAGTTCAGTGATCAACTTAAAAACTAGTGCTCCTGCCATGCCTATTTTGTACTCGTTTACAATATCAAATGGCACCTGTCCCTTTACGTAGTGGCTTCCACCTATATCTGAAGGGGCTATACAATCTCCTATATTTGTGCTTAAATAGAGAAAACTTATGCACCTGAATCTTTGAAGATTGCTTTCCCTTCCCAGTAACAGAAAATCGATAATCCAATCAGTACTCAAATCAACAAGAGACGAGCATACACAGTTCTTATGCAATAAAAACTTCAATTGTAAATAATACTTGAAGATTGATAGAGAAAGTTCAAGGCGTGCTGCAGTACCACTGTTGCTTAAGGCGTTATATGCAGGACCCATTCAAGGGTTACAGAAAGGGATACAAACAAATTGCTTCTAAGACAAAATGAAGCTTAAAAATTTACTTAGCTACTTCTAGCACGATGAATTGCAGGAGTTTTCTTAATTGCTAAATAATATGTTCTTAAGCAATTTTATTCTACGGGAACGGGAGATGCTGAAGACATTCTCAATGATTAAAAGGGATAAATCTTTTATTTCCAATGAAATATGGACTTTCAGATGATCATTATTTAACCAGTTATGTAGTTAGGATTATTTTTCTAATAATCATATTCACTTAAACATGCACCATTCAATCATTATGTTTATGCTCTGAATTCCAAATAGAAACTTACAATAGAGAGTAAAAGAATTAATGTACTTATATATTTGACTGCACTAACCCTACCTACGACATACTTCTCCCCGTCCTCCCACTCTACACGTCCGTCGGTATCTTTTGAAACAAAGACATACTCCGAAGATTTTCTTAAAAGGTATAGCTATTCCAAATAAAACATGCACTCTTGGATGATTATTTAACTAATCACATTAATTTTTTTCCTAACAATCAGATCCACACTTACTGTATAGACCATCCGATCATTATATTTATTTTGGTAAGTTCCACAAGAAACTTCAGGTATGGACTTGAGGTACCAAGGGATACATCAATTACGTCGGTCCTAGATTCAATATTGAAATATAAGATATATTGCTAGCTTGAGAAACTTAGGAAACGAATGCATTAAACTCAATCAATTAAGTTGGTCCAAGATTCAACATTGAAATATAAGATCTATTGCCAGCTTTGAGAAACTTAGGAAACAAATGCATTCAACTCAATCAATTAAGTTGGTCCTAGATTCAATATTGTAATATTTTTGGAGCATAAAACTCTACAGCTGAATCATCTGTCATAACAGATAAAAAGAACCTGTAATATAAATAAAAACTTAAAAGGAAGTTCAAGATTATTAGAAATGGGAGCCTAAATGGATTACAATACTGCAAAAGATCTAAGAATTGGGTAGCATATAGAAGTTAGACCGTTCTCCTCGTGTCATGTTTCATTATCAAACAAAACCAACAATTTTGATGCATTAAATTTATTTATTATACATTTTCATGAAGTTAATTAAAGAAAAATGAAACAGCGATACAAGTTATTGCATAAATATAAAGCAATAAAACCTCAATAAACCTTAAAAGCTTCACCAGTTCTGCACATACCTTACATCGCCAGGCTGCCGATGGCCAAGATTATAGAAAATTATAGCAAACCCCGTTCCAAGTATCTGAATAATAACGTACCAAATCAATAAGTAAAAAAATGTAGCCTTCAACAAGAGATCAGGTAAAAATTTAAAACATTCAAGTAAAAAAGGTAGATTCATTGTTTTTGTCATCTTTGAGGCTATGGACAAATTATTTTGAGCCCATTTATTATAGAGAATACAAATTCCACATGGATAAATAAAAATGAATGGTCAAACACCATAATAAATAATTTTAAGCCTAGTGGTCAATCTCAGTCAAACTGACTGTCAACATCATGTTAAAATCACAATTCCACAAGCTAACAGTTGCATCCCAGCTACAAGTGTAATTGTGTAGTGATGCTGTGGAAACAAAAGAATAGCTAGACTTACATATAAAGGTCCAACATCCAATCTCTGGGCAACAGGTGCCAGAATAAACCATATAATGATAACAGCCCATATCTTTAGACTGAGAGAGAAAACTGCCATCAAAAGCATATCTACAAGGAGGAAGGATTCATTAGAACTTTTTCCATTCTAGTCCTGTAACAATTTGAATAAAATAGATAGTTTTTTTACCAGGAAGTTTGATCTTATCATGTAAGAAAAAGAAAAGCCTCCTCTTCCACCTGCCAGTTGTCTGTGGAAGCTGAAATTTCTATATGCATTAAAGAGAGACAGTGTGAGACACTTCCCAAAAAGACAGGCTTAAAACAGTTGTCATTTTAGGAACCAATTAATACCAGATCTTCACTGTCATCTTCATCATCATCATCCCGATTATGCTTAGCAGGTGGCTTCGGTTTGTGAGCAACAATTAAGCTCTCTAAAAAGATATATCAAGTCTCTTTTGTCAGAAGTAGCAAAAGCTAGTTTCAAAAATTTTGGTGAAATATCAACCAATGAATATCTTGCCAAATTGCATGCTAAGGGACAAAACAGTGTCACAGTAAGAGAGAAGTCAAGACATGGTCTAGTACAAGAGAATCTCAGGAGCTTTTATTTATTCCCGAGAGAAAATTCCCTCTGGCCAGACTTCAAACTAGCCAAACAAGAAATAATTGGAAGAGAACAGATATGCTTAAAGACATTCAAATGTTCCTTTTTTTTTGTCTCATCAATTTATTGCAGCATAGGGATATTCATGAAGAGGTTACCAGAACAGCAGAAGATGATAAACCATCAATGTCTTAGAGAAAGCATTCCAATAAAGAGAAATGGAGGCATCACCAAACAATCTTTAATTGGATACAAAAAGAAAAATTAATCTTGAACTTAGTAGTATCAAGCGTGTCCTGATGTTGGGAAAGATCTTTACAAGTGAAGATGGGAAAGGTGACAGAGAAGAATATAAATGCAACTTGATGCACCAGTATCATATAAATTTATAGATCAAAATAATTACTTCTCTGGTTCAAACAATTTGTTTTAAAGCCCATCTAAAAAGAAGATTCATCTGTTGCAATCTTACCAGTGATTAAAATCAAATCAAATCGAATCAGCTCGGTGATGTTTAGGTCCAGAATGACTTTGGACCAAGCGATACACCCAACACATTTTTGTAACCCAAATTTGGTGTGCATGCTGCTACAATCGTGCAATTCTAACCTCATGTGTCATTACTAAAAGAAAAGAATCCTCAATTTACTAGTTGATAACAATAGATAAAACTCAGACCTCCATCATGAAGTTGGATCATTGCAGCATCACCATTTTTATTGTCAAGCAACACATTCCCTCGAAAAATAAGCCTCAAGTCATCAATGGGTAAGTGACTAGCCCCAGCAATCAATTTTCTCAAATCATGCACCTATTTTTCAGGGGAAGAAAATGAATTTACAAGAAAAAAAAAATCCTATTATAATACATGTTATCAGTAGCAAGGACACTAAAATTTTAAGTAAACATTTGCAACACATGAATCATGATAATGCAAATCTAACCAGAAAAAGATAGATAAAATGGGTTATTCAAGTACAAGAAAAACCTTCAAAATTAAGAAACAGGTGAAATAAAATTAAACATTGTATTCATCTATTCATAGGGATTGTTCTCCTTTATTTTGGTGTCACAAAGAAAATAACATTAAATTTCACAACCATACAGGTGAAGGAATGAATTTGAAACTATAAGACATATAATTGATGAATAGGAGCCATTTACCTCCTATATTTACAAAGCGTATAGAGAAAGTACAATACAAACCCATGTGGAGCACAGATACGGCTTGGAAGGAATGGATCATACTCATCCGTGATATCGTGTCATAGAACACGCGGAAATTTATATTGCAAACAATTAAACATGCTAACTTCAATTGTCTGAAAACTAAAAGGATACACTTGCAGATTTCATTTGATATCGAAATCCTAAAAGCAAAATCTAGGATAGCAGATTCGTGGATAAACACGTAGTTGGTCTGCTACAATGCAACTTCCAGATTACAATTCAAATTTTAGTTAAATTTCTCTGAACTAGAATTGAAATTTTCGACATACATTTTGTTAAAGTTAATAACACCATGTGCTGTCTAACTTCTTTATTATTGGTACATGAGAAGTAGCAGATAAGACTAGAGTTTTAACATATTTAAGAGGACGGTACAGGACACTTTAAGAGAACCTTTTCTTCTCCAGTCTCATATAAGGATGTACATTGCTTGGGGAATTGAACTCAAAACATAAGCAGGGAAGTTCTAACTGCTCAATAAGAAAGAGGACCACCTTCAGCCCCTATTTGGTTTAGATAAAAATCATATTTTTAGTGATAAAAGTTCTGGATCCTATGAAATGTGTAGTTGAAAATGAGTTTGAGGAAAAAATGAGTTTTTGAAATGGGGGCCAAATAAGGGCTTAGTATTATAGCCATGTGTTACAAAACAAGTTGTTCATGGTCCAGTTTGCAAACCTTTCTTTCAAGACTGAAACTTCACATAACGAGTAGATACTTCTCCAGGAGCATAATCAAATGTCTGTTAAAACACATTTTACTTTCTGCATTCAGGTAGCTATTTTTGCAGCTTCACATATGGATCCCTTCCACCTCATTCTTAAGTTCAAAAGATATGATATTGTCCCTGACCACTGGACGAGCAATTCAAGTTCAACAAAATCAATGAAGTTTATCCCTGTATAAAATAAATAGATAACTAAACATATAACACACCATTTTTCCCTCGTGTAGGTGCCTCCATATTCTTATTTTTTTTCCTATCAAATATACTTACCAGTTATTCATATTAAAATTTTTAATACCCATTATAATTCCAGAACAACTAGAGTGCACATAAGCAGAGTACAGTGTGCTAACACTATGAAAAAATTTATTATATCACTTGTGACAATGACCTCAGATTTGTTTAATGAATAGTAATACCCTTGGATTAGCATCTCAAAATGAGATACTGTATAACATAATCAAGAATTAACATTCTATTTAGTTCAGTATCGCAGTCTTTAATTCGTTGCTTAAAACAAAAATAGTTGTTGAACTGGACCCAACCAAGAAAAAGATCCAACTGACATTTCTGAAACACAAGTATTGTTAGGCTTTAAGGATAACTATAGTGTACTGCTTAATTTATATAGCTTTTTAGAAGATACTGACAAACTTTTCAAGAGAGCCACAAGAGGAAAGAAATCATAAATATTTACTCCAGTAAACAAACTTAAAAACCCAAAACAATATTGTTGTACTTATATTCTTGAACACTAATAGAGGACAATGGGGGTCAAGATCTTTCAAGCATAAGCACTCGCTAGTCGCTACCCCCACTTCACAAGAACTATGGACTGGCACTGCGAAGGCCTCAACAGTATTGATGTCTTGCGCATATTGAATTTGACGATTACATAACATTCATAGCCCTCTTCTAAATAGGCCAAAAAAGTCAAATCTCCTAATCCTAATAGTCCTGCCTGTCTCCTAGAAAGAAAAGATAACAATGTCATACAAAGGAAAGAAAAATAATAACCTACTCTTAATAGGACTAGAAGTCCATCAAAAAAATATTAAGACTCAAAGAATCCTAATACTATAAATAACACCACTTATATTGTCCTACGTCAGTCCTTCCCATTTAAAACTCTTTCATAGGTGGGCATAACATCTGCTACCCTCTTCTGCAAACAGATCTGATCCTGATATAAGCACTTCATTCAATCTCATTCAATTTTCTTCTTCTCTTCTCTTCTATTTATTTATTTATTTAGGATAATGGAATACAAATCTCACCACTTTTAACATCCTCCTAGATAAAGTGTTTGTCAATTTCAACATGCTTAGTTGTATAGTTGTGTCTTGCTAAATAAGATTGTAAGCAATGTTGATGGTAACTTTATTATCACAACATTCATTATTTCTGTCTTAGCCACTCGTATTTTTTGAACGTCGTCTTTAACCACATCAACTCACATATTCCGAACGTCATTGGTCTATATTTGGCTCCAGACCTAGCAACTATTATTTCTTGCTACTCCAAGTAACTAGATTTCCTCAGAAAAAGTAGAGAATCGTTGACCTCCTATAAGCTTGTCTAATCAGCATAAATACAAAGCCTTTGCTGGTGTTCTTTTAAATGTCGTAGAATCTTCAAAATCGCCTCCATATGAATTTCATGAGAAGAGTGCAATAGTAACTCGCTATTTCTTATAATTGTAGTACCAAGCCTCCATTTCCAATACATCACATAAAACTTCGTCAAAATAATTTTGCGCAATTCAGAAATGAATAAGGTATTGATGTGTAATCTTTACTTCCCTCTCTTCTTGGACTATGCTATACGATATGGCCTTAGGTGTGGAAGCATCTCTAAATTCAACATCGTGACCATCAATCTCCTTTCCAACACCTATAAAGTATAACCTTTCCCATTTTCAAGTGATGAAATTCGTAATTAGAAAAAAAATTAGCAATACAGATTACCCGAACCAAAGGGTTCACCTTCAAAGTAATTAATTCCATCAATCTCCTTTCCAACACCTATCACCTTCCCCATTTGAAAGTAATGAAATTCTTAGTAATTAGCGAAAAACTTAGCAATACACTTAAGAGATTTAGTGATTTCACTAATTAAAAAAAGATTATTTAAAAGTTTTGGGACATGTAAAACTGAATCAAGTGAGATAGTATTTGAGAGAGAGAAACACCATTTAACCAATTGACAATAGAGACACCTAGACAATTTTAACTTTCTCTCTACCTGAAGTCAAGGAGATTGAATAAGATTCCGAAGATCGTCGACGATTACGATTATATTATTATAATTGTATTAGATATAGATAGATTATTTTTACCATTAATTAATATTGTAATTGATTGCTTAGTTGTTATTTTAGTCCTATTTAATTAGAGAATCTCTCACAAAGAGGGTATCGAGTCTTTTATTGAGTATATTTGACATGGTATCAAAGTCAATTCTTTAAAATTTTCTCTCGATTTCTTGATAGAGTTTTCTCACGGAGGGAGGAGCTCCTCCCGTCCGGTCTTCATCCTCAATGGTTTTCTTTTCCTGTTCATGTTCATTTCAACGTAACGAGGCTTTCAACCTCTATTCTTGTAGATTCATCTCCAAATTTTTCATCAGTTCTTAAAAAAAAAAAAACTGTTCACCGTACTGTTCTCGAGTTACTGTTCACACCTGAAAATTCATCTTCAGATTTGTCATCAGGAAAAAAAATGTCGTTCGATGCGTTTGCTGCTTTTCAAATAAAAGGCTGCATTAGTTACTGTCTCCAGCACAACTTTCTGCTGCTACACATATGCCAGCCTATACATATACCACCCATATATAAACCAGCCCACTATAAATCCGTGTGCTTCTGTTCATTCCCTTCATTCCTCGCCAATAGTCCACCACAAACCCTAGTATCCTACCTAGTAGATTCTAGTTTCTGATTGTTGTCTTATTAAAGAATCGTCGACCGTGGTAGATTCCGACTTCTTGGCTGCTGAAATTGTGCACAAAAGGTTAAGAGATCATGGGTTGCAAGGTTCTTTTGTTGCTGAAATTGTAGGCTGGGTAACATCTATTTAAAGAAAATATTTTTGGGCGTTTCTGTTATCTCCTATTTGGGCTAAACTTGGGCTGCTATTAAAATATTTATATTGCTGGTTAGGATGGGTTTTTTTTTAGTGTGTTAAGCCTTATTATTGGGCCTGTTTAGTGGTTTCGGAGAGTTGGGCCAAATCTATATTTGATGGGTAGTCAAGTGGACCAAGAGATTTGAATTGTTAGTTGTGTTAGTATAGTTTTCAATTTTGATTTTGGAATTGGTGTTTTGGGCTGATGTTAGCACAGTACTGGATTTAAAAAAAATGGATCATTTTTTGGTTGAGGAGGAGAGAGATACATGGAAGTGCAGATCATCGCGTTTTGGTTGCTCAGGTGATGAGCTCAACTTTTGGATTCTTATAGGAGGATCATCTTTGTTTTTTGGTGTAGGTTGTTTTGTGGGATTTCTTCCACCTGCAGCATCTGGAGTTGTGGCCGGTGTTTTGGCGTTAGAGCTTTTGTTGGAATACGAATTATGTGTTTGACCAAGTTCTCCCGACAGATAGAGCTCATTGTGTCTGTCGGCACACTTCGTGAATTTCGTTTGGAAATTCTTCTTGGGGAGTGTGAGTTCTCGTAGTATTTTTGGAGTGTTCTCGTAGTATCTCGTAATATCTTTGGAGTGTTCTTGGAGTGGCTTTGGAGTAGTGCTTTGTTGTTTTTGGATTATTTGTTGTTCTTGGTCTCTCGTCGTCACTAATTTTCGTAGTGGTTGCTTTGATTTGGATTTTTTCTTAGTGGTCACAAATATTGTCACCGTCGTTAGTTCATGATTGCAAATTGATGTTTTTAATTTGAGGGGGATGTCAAGGAGATTGAATAAGATTCTGAAGATCGTCGAAGATTACGATTATATTATTATAATAAGAGGGGTATCGAGTCTTTTATTGGGTATATTTGACAGAAGTAGCATAAGAAAATATAAATTTGATTGGAAATTCATATGACCTATGGCACCGAAATAAGCAATCTGCTTTGAGCTTGTAAGAAATCATCATGCCAAAGTACTCCATCTTTAAGGTTGTGATAGATGACAGCTTAACTAATTGGAACCATAAATCCATTGCAAGGCATGAATGCATTGTTGAGCCACCATCTCACGATTATCATGACATAAGAGAATACCATAATTGCACTAGCTATGGTTCAATGGATGGAAATCATCGTGTTGCAATAAGCCATCATGTTATAGGTATTCTAACATAGTTACGTTGACAAGGTAAATCTTTTTATCCACTTTTTATCGCATTATGTTCTCATACAAACTAAATCATAATCAGAGTTTAATGTATTGAATTGTGCATCTTCAAGCCCAACAAAACTCTATCCCAAATTTTGGTACAAACTTGGTAATTTTCCAATCCCGGAATCATTGTTGTAAGAATGCTCGTCATTACCACATTAGTTAGCCATCACCTTGGGTTGGATTCTTGGTGCAACAACTAAATTTAGATATAGTAGAAATAATAGAAAAGCTTAAAAACATAATATATTTTAATAGAATAACTTGAATGTATTTAATTTGGAGGTTAAAAAAAGCATGCCTAACCGTGTCTAATTTAAGCAAAATGAGATATGCAACTCTTAATGCTAATAGGCCTAAGTGCTACCCATCTCCAATTAGGAAAAGAAAACAATGTCATAAAAGGGAAAGACAAACCATAACCTACTTAATGGGAATAGACATATTATCAAGACAATAATAAATCTAATAATAGTAGAAATCAAGGAATATTGTGCTTACACTATTTAGATTGTCCTACATCATCAGTATTAAATGCACAAAATCATCAAGGCATCTAAGGTCCCTGGTGCTTGAAGTACAAATGAAATACTGCACTTCATTCGAATGACAAGCTTAGCCTATTATGTTTATAAATAAAAATACTTCATGCATACATAATGTATTCTGAGAATATTATAATCTGTTACTTTCGGTATATATCCGAAAATCTAATTATTTGATAATCAATATGAGTAAATCAACAGCAAAAAATATTATACATCCAATTTCATCAGCCCATAGAAGAAACTAAAAGTGAACCATAGTTCACATGAAAAAGGACACAGCAACCCATAAAATTACCTAATGTGCTTTGCCCTCTATTCAGCTTTAAGGCACTTCTTACACAAGAACAGCCATGCTGCCTACAGAACTAGGTGCATATATTTACAGTTATTTTTTTGCACATTGCCATTGTTTTCGTGTCTCTGAAAGTATATGATAAACAAATATAAATTTAACAAAATTTAATGCATTTACTTACAATTAGGACATAATTATTATTATTTTCTTAATTCCATATGATCATAATAGTTAATCAGAGCAATTCTATGCAGTAATCACGGTGGAGTGAAGCTTACATTCTTCTTTCGTGAATTTAATCATCTTCACACGCACATATTGTTGAAAACAAGACTAATAGTTTTCGTTCTTCCCATGAAAAGCAATTGATTTAGATTTATCAAATTTTTTTTTCCAAAGTTCAATTGCAATTAACTTCTCTTTCACCTCAAATTCTTTGGATATCTTGACGCCAGGCCTCTCATCTAAATACGGAGGGCTTCTTAGTTGTTAACATTCAAATCCAAACCTCACATATTCTGAGAACCAAATAAAATTCACATATTCCATATCAGTCGGAGACTTTTCCTACCATAAATGGGAAAAGGGGTACTTCAATCAGCAATAATAGTATAAATTAACAATTTTCGACATTTATTATGTATTAGAAATAGAAAATGAAGAAATTGAGATGCATAATTAAAAGTAGTACTTTAATGGGAGAGGGGACCGTGAGGCGAGAAGGAGGTGAAGGACCGATGGTTCTGAGAGTGATTTCAACCGTCTCTTTCTTTTCTTCCGTTCCATTGCCGTTATCAGGCTTCATCCCCTTCACTGTTGTACGTTATGAAGGTTACCCAGAAGTCTCCGAATAGGAGTAACAAGTCCGACAATTGTTCAATTTTTTCAATACTAAATTTTCGAATTTTAAATTCAACTTTAATTTGTGTCACAATAATCCCCCAATTATAAACTTTGTTCCTCATTGGTCATTGTATTAGAACATCCCAAGAGAGTCTTTGATTTTAAAAACCGTCTTAGTTTTATAGTAAAATTTGCTCTTTATCTTACATTTTTCAAAATCATTTATTATTTTTCCACTATTTTTATTAATATATTTTCTTATATATCAAAAGCTAAAATATTCAATATAATATGAATCACTTAAGAATAATGATATCTAGTTTCAACTCGACAAACACACGTAATAGGTCCAATTTAATAGATCACGTGACTTTGTATTTTAAAGTCATATAATTGTCACTTAAACGATTGTTTAGAAATGATAGCAAACGATTGTTTAGAAATGATAGCAAAAAATAATCATTACTCATCATTTAAGTAGTAAAACATTGAAAGTTGTTATTTTATTAAATGCAATCATGATAGACATGAATTTGAATATCTAAGTGCAGTGTGTCAAACTTACTATATATTTTACAAAGTCAAAATAACGGTATTTTAAAAAGTTCGTCTAGGCAACGTCTAGGCTCGAGGCTCAGGCGAAACACCGCGCTTTGGCAATGAGCGTCTAGTGGCGTTTTATTAATTTTTTATTTTTTCCTTTTTAAAAGCCTTTTATTTGACTTTAGTTTTAAATTTTTAAATGACTTTATCTGTGCGAAAGTCAAAAATGAAAACACGTTAATTTCAAGTAGAATTATTTNAAAAAAAAAAAAATTTGGATTGTTTATAATATTATTTTATTAAAGAATGTGTGATTGAAAATAAGAGAGAGAAAAATGTATTTTGAAAAAAATGGAGATCAAATAAGGGCCTAGTTGAAAGTTGAAATTATGAAAAATAATCTAATTTTCGCATCTACCTATTATTTGACTTTAATTTCAAAATTTTAAATGATTTTATCTGTACAAAAGTAAATGAAAATACCTTAAAAAATTTCAAGTATGACTTATTTAGTTGAAATTATGAATAAATAGTCTAACTTATACATCTCGAAAATTTAAAAATTGTATAATTGACTAATTGTATAAACTATGAAAAGCTTGTTTGAGTCCTAAGTTTGGTATATAATGCATTTTGAAACAGTAGATTGATGTATAATGTGTGATTTTAAAAAAATGAAAAATTTTGGGTTTACATGTAATATTATTTTATTGAAAAATGTGCAGTTGAAAAGAAGATAGAGAAAAATGTATTTTAAAAAAATGGAGATCAGACAAGGGCCCAGTAAATATAATATTTATAATTTTAGATATTTAGTATATATTATTTTAATTATTAAATAATTTTTAAAATGATTAAAAATTTAAACAATATTAAAAAT
Organism: Fraxinus anomala; assembly: GCA_903798345.1. NCBI lineage: Eukaryota > Viridiplantae > Streptophyta > Magnoliopsida > Lamiales > Oleaceae > Fraxinus > Fraxinus anomala. The sequence continues at coordinate 3,876 of CAIGRN010120398.1, read as the reverse complement.
AAGATAATGTTTTCTTACGTCTAGACTCGTAAAGCTTGAAATTTCGTTTACACACCTAATCACGTTTTATGACTGTAAAATAAAGAATCTATTTGAACTTAATTTCAAGATTTGACTATTTAATATAAAATATATTTCACTTTTAAACAGTCTCTTAGAACTTTTAAGGTGCCTCTTGAAAATGTTCAATCTATTGCAACTAAAATATTGTTTACCTAAATTAGCATGAATTCGACGAGATCTTTTTGATATAAACCCTCATTTCTCTCAAGAGATTTCCAATAACATATTTTAGATTCCAAATGTGTATAAGGAAGAGATTGATATTGAACTCCCAACGATTGACACTAATTCATGAGAATCTGAACCAAGCCAAAGACATGCACTCTCATTGATTTTTGGTGTCATCGAGAAAAATTGTATCCAATTTTTGCATCTCAAAAAGGACTTATCTCTCCAATGGCAAAAGAGGTTGTTTGACACGTGAAATTTTCAGTGACAAAAAATTGGGACAAATTAAACTATAGCAACTAACGTGAAACAAAACGTTGAATGTTTACCACGGAGAAAAGGCCATATTCTCTATAAATTAGGGAAAATGGCATCAATAATTGGCTTTATTTATGAACATCTTTCTTTCTTTCTTTCTTTCTTTCATTTTTTTTGTTTATACTTTGACCACTAAAAAATGTTGCATGAAAGAAAAATTATGCAAGTTTTTGGATGGTGCCAAACCTTATTATTGGCCTTTAGATGATTTGACTTACAGAATCCCATAAGATCAAAAAAGCATACATTGGAAAAAANTTTTTTTTTTTTTTTTTTTGAATAATCATCACCAACCTATTATTTTTAGGTGCAATAATGAAAAGACACATCAATATACCTTCAAGGCACCCAACCCCATCCAAAGTCAATTGCCCCCTCGCCTGAGCTCTTATATGCAGGGGAAGAATCAGGGGTACATTTATTTTTATTTTTCCCTACCAAACATCAATATACCTTAAAAATTTAATGAAAAGCCCTGGTCTGACCCATGATGATGATTTATGTTCATATATTTTGATAGCGTGCTTTGAAATAAAAAATTTATCTTTAAACTTAAATAAATAAATAAATAAACAATTGAGTTTTTTATGCCTCCCAACAGACTTTTTGGATGTAAACAGTCAAGAAAAACAAGAGCGTGTACAAGTTAATGAAAAGTTGAAAATAATAATAGGATAAAAATCGTATGAGAGGTCCCAAACTTATTAAAAATGTTATAAGGTGGGAGTCATTTTTAACTTTTCTAAGTTTCTAGTTTGATCCCTAAGGAGAGGTTTATATCCACTTGATCATTAAAAAAGAGTTAATAATTTATTCAAAACACGATTAAACCATTATTTTAAAAACAAAAAATAAATATAAAACCAACAAAAAAAAAGAATTATAGAGAAATCATTGACATTTCCGACCCAACCACACCCTTACAAATTGTAACCCAACACCTTGAAGTATTGCACTCGTGAAATGGTATTTAAAGACTATACAAACGTACTTACAAATTCAGCATACCACTTCACATCGCTATAATTTGTCATCGGTATTATGCAAAAAGCGAAATCTATAGCCACACGTACAATCCCTACTAATTGCAGTAACAACATGTGTTCTAATGATGATAGACATCTCCTTGCATATTCCTACTAAATCTCATTATCACCTGATAACAAGTTTGTGTCATGATAAGGGTATTTTGTACATTAATTTAGATCGTTAAATTAGAGCATTTGTTAGTAATTTGAACGAATTATAGAATTAATAACAGAAAAATCCCCTATAAATGTTTCCATTTGCAGTATACCTCCATACTTATTGAAAATTGCAGAGAAACTCCCTATTCGAAATATTTTGTGCGAAAAAACACCCTACTATTAAAATTTGCCTTTAAAAATAGTAAAAATATCAAAACTGAAAAGTAATAATTGTAATTTTAGTATCCAAATTTTTTTATTCTTTTACAAATTATACTCAAATTTTTTTTTTTATGTAACACCCACAATCTCAAATATTTAAGAATTTATTTTCCACCCAATCCGACTTCATTTTCTTCCCCAAAATTTTATTATTTTATTTAATTCCTTTCAACATCCAAATTCATCATTTTTTTCTTCTCATTTCAAATAGGGATCTTTGGGGTGATAGATTTAGGAGCTACAAAAAGTGTTTTTGACTACTAATTTGAAGTTTCTTACAGAGATATTATTTAGCTTATGTGTTTTTATTTCTACTTGTATGTACACTTGACATAAAAATAGTTATAACGTATATCTTTTTCCGTCTTTCTTTTCAGTTCATTCTACAGGAGCTTAGTTAAAGTTTAATTTAGAAATCAATCGGTAGTAGTCAGTATTCTTTCTCTCTCACTACTTTCAGGTATGTGTTCATCCACTACGTATGTGTTCTAATTTATTTTAATTTCAATATAAAATAGTTATTGCACTTATTTGAGCACATATGAATAATGTCTCTATTAAATTCTGTAAATGCGTGTATTAATTATGATTTTTCATTGTTAATGAGAAGAAGAAATGATGAATTTGGGGTGAGAAATTTAGGAGGATTTTGGAAGGGATTAAATAAAATAAAAGTTTTGAAGAAGAAAATGAAGTGGGGTGGGGTGAAAATAAAGTTTTGAAGGTTTGGGATTGTGTGTAGTACATAAAAAATTTTTGGGTATGATTTGTAAAAGAATAAAAAGTTTAGATACTAAAATTGAAATTATTATTTTTTAATTTTGACATTTTACTGTTTCTAACGGAAAATCCGACGGTATGAGGTTTTTCACACAAAATGTTTCAAATAGGGGGTTTTCTACGATTTCTAATAGGTAAGGGGTATATCACAAATGAAAACGTTTATAGGGGGTTTTCTGTTATTAATTCATTAATTATATGTTAATTATGTTTGTTATGTTAAACTCAATGTTTGAAAGTGAAATTGGAAGAATGAACGAAAAATTGATGAAAATGAAAGAAATTTTAAGTTTGGGACCAAAGTGCAACATTTAATAATTAATTTTGACCATAAACGATAATTAAAGATCACATAAGATCAATTGAACATGTGTAGAATTCAAGGAGTGAAGTGCAGTTTTCATATCAACTCAATCCATCCCTAGGGTTTAAGTTCGAGTTTGGAAACAAGGAAGAAGATGCGCCGAATTTTCACTAGCATCACGCCTGATCATCGCTCGAGCGACAGAAATAGAACCATTGTCGCTCGTTTCTCGCTCAGGCGTCGTTCGAACGACAGACCCTTCGCTCGAGTGAGAGGTCCCTCTCGCTCGAGCGACAAGGTTACGCTTCTAACTCTAGTTCGCGATTTTGGATAGTTTTACACGGCCCATATTACTCATACACCTCCAACTATAAATGCAGATGCTCTTGCACGAAAATGGTTGTCTCATTGTGCCTCATTGGTATAACATATTCTTATCATCTTTTAAGAGATCTAAAAACACAATTCATTGGTGGAATCATTTATATCATTCTTGAAGATCGACAACCAAGTTTTGGAAAAAATCAAGCTTCGTGAATCTAAAACACCTGACTTCCTTAACACTTTGAGGAAGGTACTCTTTCGATCAGACATTGGGAGAGGTGGACTGCAAGCACAGGAAGAATTAGGAGTGGCAATCGTGCCGAACGAGCTCGGCTCGTGACCTCGGCTCGTTGGGTCGTGCCCGAGCTCGCCCAAGGAAGCTCGGCTCGCCTGCTCGACAAATTTTTTTTTTTTTTAACACAATCTAAAATTCAAAAAATATATATACTAAATTACTAATGTTCATACACATTTTCTAATGTTTTTTGAAATGTAATTTTTTTATTTTTC